>OMNZ01016453.1:0-16827 GCA_900303255.1 Lesueurigobius sanzi
CTATGGGATGTCTATGGGATACTGTAGATGTGAATATTTTCAAGAAAATCATAGTGGGCCTGAGTAACTGAGGTTGAAAGACAGAAAATATGAATTCCGCCTAAAAAAAACCCCACATTACAGCAGGTCAGCAGCTTGTTTACTTTGTAAAGAAGCAAATAAACATCATAAATAGTAACTACAGCTAAATATTTATTTATTTACTTTTTACCAACTGTTTATCTGTAACAATAAATAATTGAAAAGTTATTGAGGTTTCGATTTTAAATAGTCTAGGTGGAATCCCATTGTAATAAATAGGGCACAATTTGGCACTTTTTGGCCAAAAACATTCAAATTTGTAATTTGTAATTGAAAATTTTGGATCCTATTTATATATTTGGTCATAAAATACAGTTTTTCCAAGAAAAAAAAAATACACTTTTTTAAAAATAGAATAAAATAAACAAGGATTGTCTCTAAAAGTGGCAAGTCCCCAAAAATGGGGACCCCAGGGCTTAAGAGGTTAAGAGAGAAATTGTTATCTGCACAGTCTGTAGCGGTCATCCCCTTTTCCAAATTGGAAAATAGTTTCTAGAGCCCGGGCACTGCAGAAAGTGTTCCAAAAACAAGGGAATTATGCAAAACTCCAAATCCTAAAGATAGAGGAGTAAAGAGAGATGATGATGATGATGATGATGATGGGGGGGGGGTGAGAGGCAGACTGGGGGGTGCTGGAGGGGTGGGTCTTCCCAGGGGTCGTGCTCCGAGGGCGTCGAGCAGCACGAGAGGCAGGATGTTATGGTTTATTCAGCTCAGGAGTGGGGGCAGCCTGGACAAGGTGCACCATGCCCTCAGCACCAGCCTCCCCGTGATTTATAGCGGCGCTGGCACACGGCTCTGTCCGCGGGGGAAAGTCTTTGAAAGCGCCGGGATCTCGGGGATGGCGTGCGCGCGCGTTCCAGGTGTGTGTGCGCGTCCGGCTGGATGTAGGCACAGAGCAGTTGAGTGTATACAGCGGCTCCGGTGGATAGAGGTGCGATTATAGGCTGCTGCGTTTTGACCTGTGGCTGGAGCGTGTTCAGGCACAGTCCAAGCGTGGTCGGGACTCTCTGATTAATTACCACAAACAGGAATGAAAGAGAGCCTCATTCTATAGAACATAATATACGAGCACAGTAATCGTGGAGTGGGATGGGAGAGTAGAACAATAGGTCGCCACTTGTGGAAATGCAACACAAAAGTAAAAACTGGACATATACTACTACTAAAACAACAGGTTGACTGAATAAAACTACAGTTGTTACATTAGAATGATCATTTTTCATTAGTATAGCAATGATTACTATATGTCCACTTTCTTTTGATAAATCTACATGAATTAGATACAAATGAGTGAGAAAGTATGGATGGAAATTACCACCAAAACTCTGTCAACTACAGAATACAGATGAAGACTGAAGAAGCTGTGCCTACTATCTAAGATCAAATAATTATAACTAATAATGATAACTTTAACTATTTTACCAGTAATTTCAATTTGTCATATTGCAAATCCAAGCAAATCCAGTCCTGCAGTAAAATCGGTCAATTGAATCTGCGACAGTGTGCAGGCGAGTTAGAGAGTGTTTACAAGCTAATACAGCAGCTTTACCCACGTCCTGACCTCGCCCCGGGACATCCTGGGCTTTGGTGGGTTCATAGGTCATCATCACAGAGGCACGAGGGGTTACGGGCGAAGGGCACTGGAGCACGAAGGCCCTGCCGCACGCCGCCCACTCAAGAGGTCAGAGGGCGTACAGTGGACAAGAGGGTGCCAGCGGGTACACAGCGTGGCACACTGCTAAAGGTGATATACAAGTAATGCGTGTGCTGTTGACTGGAGCTACTTAAGCCGTGAGTAGGTCACTTCACAGCCTTTCTGCTCTTTATAGCTCACACAAAGGCAGAGTTACAGGTAACCACTGGCTAATTACTCCTAATTGCGTCAGTCACCTACAGAAAGCACTGAGAGAGCGAGCATGTGTGGCCGTTAACCAAGCATATATTCAGGAGCTATTAAAAGCTCATTAACCTGCATTTTATTAGAAGCCCCTTGCCCTTGTCCGTCACAGCGTTAATGTATTTTCCGTAGGCTTATTCTTCCTCCCTCTTTAGATCTAATTGCTCTTTTGATTTTACGACTACGCCTGTGTTGTGACTGTGTCTATCTTCTCTTTTTCTCATTTTATTTTATGGTCATGATTTAGTGCCACACAGTGTGCCCCCCAGGGAGCACCACTTACCTCCAGTGAATAATATAATTATGGTCCGTTCAGAGAAAGCAAAACAGCAACACTTATCTGTAACAGGCTTTTTTTTCCTTTCGCTCTCTTATAGCTGTATGGTGCTAGAATTTTGTTGGAATGAATCCAACAAAAGCCGGAGCCTGGTCTGCTCGACCCCAGACTATTGTATATTTCAGTATGCATTTAGATATTACAAAAAAATCTGATTTAAATGCTTTAAAAGATCTATGATTCATGGTTAAAGCTGAACTGAACAAACGTAAAATTGTCCAACAAATGAAACCAGGTAGGCTTTGGGGTTTGACAACTGTAATATTGATGTACTGACAGTATGCTCATCCCCTTCATAAGTCTGTCACTAATGTAATTAGAAAGAGCCCTACATGTGTAGACTTTCAGTGATTGTGTACTTCTCTCACTGAATTAGACTAAGTCACCGCCAGAAGTAAACACAAAAGTCCTTTCGTGTTTACCAAGTAAAGTGCTCTTTGTGTGTTGACAGGTGAGAGTTCACAGAAGCTAAGTTGGTCCCCTCCCAACGGAGCTGCGAGCGTGTAACCCCCAAGAAACACGCGCGTGTGTCAGACGGGGAGATAAACAGGGCACAGTGGCTGGGGGGGCTCTTTGACTTTCAGCACTAAGCCCTTATTTCATGCTGCCATTGTTTGTTTTAAGGACGTCAGCCTTAATACAGTTCCAGGCGGTTTCCCACTGCGCGTCTCATGCGCGCAGCACCTCCAAGGCGCTCCGCTCTGCGTGTGCGCGCATGGCTGAAGCGCGCACGCCCTTCGTTCTCGTTGACTTTAGACAAACTCTTAGGACAAAATATTCAAGGTTTATCTACCCCGTAAACACACATTTTATTTAGGCTACTCTATTTTACGGTTCATTTTGAGGAAGACTATTGGTGTTACTTAATAACTGATGCGCAAATACTGCAACATATTAGACTAAATAACGAAACATAATAATAATGTTTTAGTCATTTAGTTGCTGATTATTATTTTTTCCAAGTCTAGTAGCGATACAATGTGTCTCAGTATGACAAATGAATGCGCCTACAGACTATAAAAAGAAGGAAAGAAGGGGGGAAAATCCCTTACCTACCGATAAATTATTGTGTGCACATTGCATCGTGTTCTTTCATTATTAAAGAGAGAAATAAGGAGCGTGTTTCAAATAAACGGTGGTATTTGGACTCTGAACCTGCTTGTGTGGACGCTGAGCACGTGGCTGTCACCTTGGACCTGCCTACTGGGAATCTACTAAATAAACATCTTACCCAAATGTTAGCTAACCTCTGAAATCGCTAACTTAACCCCATAACCGAGGGACAAGGTTTGATCAGATTGTTTGCGTTACTGCCAACGCTGCGCATCGCCGCGGTGAGACGTGACCTCTTTTGGATAACCAGCTTCGCCAGGAACGCCATGGCTTACCAACATAAACGAGGCACCATGCATGACTCTTGGATTGAATTGAACAATTTCAGATTGTCCTTGTTTTATTGTTTTTATTTAGATCGAGTTTGTATTCGCCTGCGCTTTATTTCTGCGTGTAACATTAGTCCGGGCATGCAAATAAAGGCTTTTTTGCATGAGTGTGTGCTGGTCTTTCGCTGAATTAGACAGGCCACAGAGGACAAGCCCAACTTTCTGTGCCTCTCTCTATCTGGGCTATTTCTCCCTCTATCTGTGTGTCACATAAACACGGTGCGCCCGCCTCCATCATCAGCACTTGTAGCCTAAAAAGAGGGATGTGGGTCACGGGGGCCACGCTGCGCCAGAATGGCCCCAGCTCACAGAATAAGGACACTTTCTATATTAGATCAATTACAGTAGTTTATTCAGTTTTTTTTTTTTTTTCAGAATACTTTTGAACAAGGCCCCAACAAGGACTTAAGAGACAGTCACGCGCCTACGCATTCATTAATACGCACGGACAAAGTCTTATACGCGTCCTCCACTCCATCACCAACTCTCCTAACCCTTTTTATTCAGACACCCCGAGACCTCCACAGAACAAAACAGCTTTTAGCGCACTCCCACCGTCTCCAGCTGCAAATGCTCACTCTGTTTTATTCTTGTGAGGGGGAAAATAAAACATGATAAAGTTGTTGTTTTTTTTTTTCTGTGGGAATTATTTGTACTCCCTGTTATTTAGTAGGCAATATGCTACACTTTTGCAAACGCATATAGTTGTTTAGATTCTTTCCGACTTAAAAATCAGTAATAACATTAACAACAATGATTAAATAATATAAAACGTGTGCCGTTCCATTAAAACTGTCCATTACGCACCGGGGCACTTAAGCGCGGTCAGAAACCGATCAAACCTCGCACCTTTTACAGCACCCTGGGGACAGCTTTACTTTCACCAGCTCTTTAACTTTTTTTTTCTTTCGGGCCTACGTCTAAACGGTTATAAAAATAGCAGGAACGCGCAATCCCCTGCACCTGGACCGGGCCGCAATAAGAGCCACACGTTTCCCAGTCTTCCGTTTCCAAACACGCTGCCCGAGTGGTTCTAAACGCCGGACCTGCGTGTGGGTTATGTGTGCGCACCGGAGACACCCGGGGGAGTTAAGGCCAAGCGCGCAACAGGCCGACGACACCTGCTTTGGAAAAAAAAAAAAAAAAAAAAATCAAACAAATCAAACTTTGGCCAGTTGTGTTGCTCCTAAATATCGCAGCACGTCTCGTAAAGTGGAAAGTAGACGCGCCTATTTCCTGGCATCTTTCTGGCACCTGACGCAGCGCGCAGTGGAAAGGTTTTTAGAGGAGCTATGCCATGACCCTGGACGTGTTTACCAAAATGGCGAAAGAACAATTCTAAAGAAATCTTAAATGTAAATGGTGTTTAATAATCTAGGGGATTTAAATTCGTTTTCTAACAGAACAAAAATAAAACATTGACGTGGAAGTCAAAAATCTTAGTTACGCGTAATGGTTCGGATTAAAAGAAAACAACAATAATAAAAACAAACTAAAATTCTCTATAGGTAGGCTATGTGGGCTATTTTACGAACGCAGGTTATGGGAGCTTGAACAATTTAAATGTCTTTGTAATATTTTGATCATATTTTTCATACTTAAAAAGAAAAAAAACAGATCTGAATCTGATCTGCAATAACGCGCACATTTTCTTGGTGGATTTAAAACAGGTCTTTTCTCCCGACATGAAATATGAATTCGTAGATAATGCCCGACGAATGAGAAGCTTATCTCCGCTGCTGGATTTTTAGCTCGCCCTGCATCATGTGAATTCCTAAGCACAGCACACACACACACGGACAACGCGCCGCGGAGTTTGTCCATAAATCACACCGTCGTATAAAATGCTATGCGTAAAATATGCTCGCTGCGTGCCAGAGTGAACCCCAATGCCCATGTGTATTGTTGCGCATCAGCCGCGCGAGAATAAACGAGTTATAATTTCCTAACAACAATAAGATGGACAGTTTAAGAACATGTTTTGTAATTCATTTATTGGATGTTGAAAGTCGGTGTATTTGTGATTTGGATAACAACTCTGGTTATGCACGAGTAGACGTGAGAGGTGTGTTAAAAAGTATTGTTTGGGAAAAGTTAAGTTGCGCGCAAGTATGGCTTCGTGTAAGCAAAAGTCTGAATACTTTTATTTGACTGTAAAAGAAGACATGGCATTTTTTGTTTAGATAATGGTCAATAATCTTGGATCAAAATAGCATAACTTACTGATCTCTTAATGGGTAGAAAGTTGATTGATATTAAAATTGCACGTGGTCAGTCAGTGCTGGCTATTTTGTATCAGAACTAGACACCGGTGTTTTGTGAAGACATCTATAAACTACCCCTTTCCTTCCCCCCTCTCCCTCTCCCTCTGCCCCTCTTTTCTCCCTCTCCCTCTCTGTCTCTCTGTCTCTGTCTCTCTCTCTCTCTTTCACTCAAGTCCCGTTGTGTGGTCAAGTTCAGTGCGTCGTCCTCCGGCCCCGTACACCGAGAAGGATTCTTATTGGTTCGCTCGCCTCTCTTACATCACCGGGACGCTTCATGACGCGCACGTCTTCCTGTTTCCTTCTGCCGCGTCTTAAAGTGAATCTTTTTAGTGGCCGAGGAGCGCTCCTGCATCACAGTACCTCTTGCATCCCACGCGGTCTGTGTCGGTGGATAGAGGGGGGAATCGGACGCGTGACACTCGTTTCAGTCCACTTTGTCGCGGCACTTTGTCCAGCTCTTTGAAGAAAATACCCATCCTTCCGCAGAGAAACTTCCCTTTTGACGCCTTTTGGGAGTTTGAGACAGTCTTCTGGTCGTTTAAAGGGTGAGTAGCCTTGCCTCCGCGCCGTGCATCCCGTGTGTGCCTCGTCGTGCCGTGCGTAAAACAAACAAATAAACCCATTATTCTTATCAACATCCAATTACGCGTCCATACGGGACATTATTTGCTATGTGCCGTTCCGCTCGGATCCTGGTTGAGAGCTGAGTGAGCAGCGGTGGGTTTTTTATTGCAAGGATGATTCGCGTAGCCCAGCCTTCCTCATCACAGCGCAGATTGGAGAGTTGGTTTACGTATAGAAGTAAGTTTGTAAAGAGTACGATTCGGAGAGTCAAAAACAGGCAGAAATGTTGTACGTGGTCCATGTCTGATCAGCACCGAATAAGCAGTTTGCTCTTACTGGATTAGGTTCTATTGGCTGTTGTATGTGACATTTCATGATTTGGCTCGCTCGCCTTGCTTTTGTGGAGATGTGTTGTGCTTTGTGATTCTATTCCGGGCGATTTTTGTGGCAAATTCATTCTTTTGGGCTTACATACAACAGACAATACTTGTGAATACATCAGTAGTAACATAGTTGCGTTGTCCTGATGTACAATCTTTCACGAGGTTTGAGAGTGGCAGTTTGGACAAGTTGATAAAAACAGGTGAGATTAATCACAAAGTAGTTTTAAGTGTTTGAATGAGCGACAAAGAGTGCGAGTGCGCATGAGCAACAGAGGACAGGTGCACCGGCAGAGAAAACAGGTGGTAAAGACCATCTCCAGCTCATTGTCAAGTTTCTGAGGCAATAAGTCGCTTTTCCCCTTGGAGATAGGTCAGGTCCTCCGTGAGCTCCCCATTACGTCTGATAATAAGGCCCAACGCCATTTGTGTTTCATTTGACAAAAATATTTTATTTTTGTGGCTGTATTAAGCACATTGTGTCTTTCTTAGTCGGGTGTGTGACAGTAAAAAAATATTAATGTCAAGACAGGTGTAAACCAAACGCTTGAAAAGTCACTACCCTAAATAAATGATGATTTAATAGCTTTAAAAATGTTTTGTAAACTTCATGAAAAGTAAGTCAAACGTAAAATTGGAGTATATGCTTTTTTCAGATGTGTTTAAAAGTTGTTAATTTCTCTTTATGCCTATTTTTCCAATGCTTTACTATAAACCATTTTTGTCATATTGTGAAAAATGACCTGCATCACAGCAATGACATTTTAGCTCTATATTTTATACTTGACTTTTCAGTTGTTTTCCTGGGTCGGGTGGAGATCACACTAACCCTGTTGCTTACTGCTGCTCACACCATTATTGATGCGGGCCTGTACGAACAAAACGTTTTGCTTTCAGAGAAGCATTAGGGTTTTTGTAAGAGCGCTTTAGGTTCTTCCTTGCCAGAGTTGACCCCCTTGACCTATTCATTTAAGCAGAATTAACTACCCTTGCCAGATGAAAAGACAAACAAAAAACACAGAAGTGAGCTCACGCTGGCACCAAAATCAATAGGCCTATTTTGTGTTTCTTTTATGTGTCACTCTCCCCTTTGCCTCCGATATGATGGCCATATTGATTAATGTCAACTCGCTGCTCTAATTCAGAAAAAAAATAATTACCAGCACAATCATTTTATGGCTTTATAACTGTTAAACTTGAAGCCTGTGTGATGCAGTTATTAAAGATATTTAGAGACTTAAAAACATATTTGAATTACGTTCCTGTTACATTTCTCCATCACGGACTCACTTGTAGTTATTTATATATTTAGTTAATCATCACTGTGTGGGCTCACAGCGCCTGTACATGTTAATGAGGACAACTACTTAAGTAATTATCATAATTTTATGCAGCTTTGTGCTCCGTGGGAACTGGTTCAGTGTCTCGTGGCGTGTAACAGGGGAAAGGATAAAATGTAGGACTTTGCCCTGGAATGTCGAGCAAAGGCCTAATTCTAACCCCCTCGCCTTGTCCCCGCACACCTCTGGTGCATCCAAACTAGTAATGTGTGATGTCTTAAATAGTGGAAATGGCTCACTTTAAATAAAGTCTAGACTCACCAAGTCATTAGAAATTGTTAAATCATTGTTTTTGCATGTGTTCAGATATAATGTGTTATTTTGTATTCCTAACAGTAGTTGCTACTGATGAGTGACACATCTATAAACTCTATCCGCAGGTACAGGAAAGGCTTTGATCCAGAGGAGTGACTTCCAGGATATGGCCCAATAGCCGCAGCACGTGATGCCGGACCATGACAGTGACTCCTTTCTGAACAGACAGACCAAACGAAGACGTGTGGACATCGGTGTGAAGAGGACAGTAGGCAGCATAGCCTCCACAGGAGCAACTACTGCAGATAGTATTGCCCGCGCCAAAGCAGCCATTTTCAGTGCCATGAACTCTCTGAGCTCTCACTCTCACCACGGATCAGACACAGACTCCATGGATTGCTCAGTAGTGCAGCCACACGGTGGGCCTGGCGTAGTGTCAGCTAGTGACAGTGAGTCTAAGTCTAATGTACTGCGAAAGCTGCTGAAGAGGGCAAACTCATACGAAGATGCCATGATGCCCTTCCCTGGCACCACTATTATCTCTCAGCTTCTCAAGAATAACATGGCAAAGAATGGAGGGCATGAGCGCGGAGACAGAGGTGATAGGGATAGGGATGTAGGCTTCTCCAACTCAGGGCTTTCCAATACAAGTTCAGAGGCACCCCAAGAAGATGCATGTAGTAACTCCTCCCAGGACAGCACCCCACAGGAGTGCTTGTCACCATTTGGCCGTCCTCCTGGCCTAGGTGCCTTTGACATTGAGCGTCTTAATGATGAACACCTGCGTGCCAAGCGAGCGCGCGTAGAGAACATAATTCGTGGTATGAGCCACTCACCGAGTGTGGTGGTCCCTGCATCGTCCCGACATGAGCGTGACCACGATATCGATGTTGACCGGGACATGGAGTTAGACTGCCCACCCCTTAACTCCCAGCAGCAGGCCCCCAGCAGCCCCCGGGGCGGGGAGGTGTGTAACAGCAACCGAGAGAACAAGCGCAAGCAGCGCCTGCCTCAGCAGCAGCAGCAGAGTTTCACACAGCTGGTTTGTCAAAGGAAGGAGCAGAAACAAGAAGAGCGCAGACAACTCAAGCTACAGCTGGAGGATATGCAGAAGCAGCTGCGGCAGCTCCAAGAGAAGTTCTTTCAAATCTATGACTCAACAGACGACTCAGAGCACAATGAGCTCCACAACGACCTTCATAATGACATAGGAAACATGTCTGAGGACAGTCCAGTCCGCTCCGACAATGGTGCTGATGAGAGAGGAGGAGAGGACTTACGCTCTGACAATGAGATGTCTGACCTGGACCCTGGACATTTCCTGGACAGGGCCAGGGCACTACTTCAGGGACAAGCTCTGCTGGATGGAGACAAGCCAAGGAGAGAGGGACTGGGACGCAAAGGTCCAATGCATACGGAAGGAAAACAGCTGGCTGAAACGCTGAAGCAGGAACTCAACTCAGCGATGACCCAAGTGGTGGACACAGTGGTCAAAGTGTTTGCCAAGCCTCCACGCCCCACACCCCAACAAGCCTTCCCCCCTCTCTCCATTCCTCCAGAGAGGTTTCCTCCTACAGTTAATGGAGACAATCCTAACTTCCACACAACTAACCAGCGTCTGCAGTGCTTTGGTGATGTCATCATTCCCAATCCTCTGGACACATTTGCCAGTATACCAGGCCTGCCAGGACCAGTCAATGACCAAACAGAGGCTCTGCCTTTAGTTGTGAGGAAGACACCTAGTGAACACCACCACCACCAGTCCTCAGCTGTAGGGGCCCACGGTGGGCATCACCACCCTGCACTTCACCCCTCCTCACTATCTGCCTCCATGGGCTTCAGCCCCCCATCTTTCAGGCACCCATTTCCCATTCCACTTTTAGGTTATCCCTTTCAGAGCCCCCTGGGGCCACCCCCAGGAGGTTATGGAGGGAAAGACCGTTCCTCACCTGATTCCATGGACCTGTCCAGAGAAACAACCAGCTTGCGGACCAAGATGGCGTCTGGCCACCACTTGGGTCACCACCACCACCATCACCACCACCACCGCTCCCTTTCACCGGCACATCCTGGCAGCACAGCCGAATCGCTGTCTTTGTCCCTCATCAAATCTGAGTGCAGCGACCTCCAAGACATGGCCGACATCTCGCCCTACTCAGGCAGCAATGTATCCTTTTTTCTAGTAATAACTAGTGCATAAATATTTTAATCTAACTTTTCTATTTTGTTATTCAAAAGAAGAAATATACATTGATGAATTACCTCTTCAATTCCCCCTACTGTGGTTCTCACTTTCATTTCTACTGTATTTGTGCATTAATTCACACCCATACATCTTCCTTCTCAAAGCACCAGACCACCTTTGTCCCATCTTCAACCTCAGGTACTTTAAAGGCTCCTGTCACATATCACTTATAAACATCACATCCCCATGACATTTACTGGCCCAATTCCTTTTATAAAAATGGTCACAGTGAAGGAAGTAGATAGCGTAATGAAACTTGGCTAACAATGGTCTTGTATAGCCTCCCTTATAGTTAACCCCAGAGTGCCCCAACACTGCCCTGCGGATAAAGAGGCTATGCCCTGTGGGAGGCTCAAATTGAACCCCCCGGAGACTCAAGAGTAACATTCAGTCCCTTCTCTGTTTCTGGCCTTGCACTTTTTAAACGTTTTCATTGTGATTGTGGTTATTGCTTGTTTAGCTAATTCAGTCTGCTTAAGTAATGAGTCAGGAGAATATTCTGTTCTTTACACCAGAGCTGTGTTGTTTTGCTTGATGCTCGTCTGTTTCCAGGTGTAGTCTGTGTTTGTTTGTCACTAAAGGTTCGCCTGAGGACTCGGTAAAGATGTATATTTATGATTGCTTGTGTTTTCCCTCTTCCTTATCACCCATCGCTGTTGTAAAAGGCCCACAATCATTGTCGTCTCTTTTTTCTTTTTTTCATTTCATAAAGATCTGTCAACAGCCTGGGGGGCCCTTCGGCTGTTGCTTGGCAGCCGAATACTTCTTTTTTTGTTTTCTCTCCCTGTACAACCACCGCCCCCCTCCCCCCTGCTCTTTCTTTGAAGCGGACGTTAACAGGTGTTTGCAGCGAGCTGTTTATCTTTCATTACCTCGCCTTGTCTTGTCTTCTGACCCAAGGGTGAACGCTTTCCAGAGATCCATAATCCTTTGCTTCTACTGGTTCCCGATGGAGGGATGAAAAGAGAAAAGGGAGATAGACATACACGCACAGAGAGAAAGTAGACAACAATCAAAACAATAAGCACATATGCCAGATGCTGTGGCTTTCATTCAACCATTTACAAATTCCAGGTCCTTTCAGGTGTACGTCTCCAGTTTAAAATAATATATATATATATATATATATATATTTTGTTTTGCCAAAGTTGACCGTTGATTGAACTTTGTGAGTTTCATCTTTGAGTTTTAGAAGTCAGGGACGGTTTGACATTTTATGGGGTGCGTTCAAGTTCAGCAGCTCGAGCAATCTGTGGAGCAGATGGCTGCTATCAATTTCCACATTTGTTCTCCGCTCGACTCCAAATATTCTTGTCCTTACACCTGAAATTAGGAAGAGGAGCAGCTATTTTCTCTCTCATGACTTTGTGCTTTGGGGAAGTGTTGCGAGAATGATGATGTCTTGTCAGATGTGGCATGCGAACAGTGGGCCAGCTGGTGTGAGTGCACCATCATGACAAAATAATAGTCCTGCACGCCACCCCTAAGTCCAATCACAATTACATTTGCAAGCTGTGAGTGAATTGAAAATGAAAATGCCTCATTAGGTGATATGAAGCGTCTTAATTGTTCGCTGAAAGGGAATGATATTGCATTCAGGGTTAAAACCAAAATCGCTTTGTTTTAAAATCATTTGTAATTTAGCTGCGAAGAAAAATGTGAATCCTAATTAAATTTGCAAAAACAAATAATTCTTAGAGTAAACGCTTTCACACAAATAAATCCAGCTAGTGTCACTGAAAGGCTCCTTTTACTCTGCGCTCAGCCTGTGTGTGAGCAGCCATTGTGTTGGTCCACTTGCAGCAGATGGTGTGGTGTGGAGAGTGAAGTGCTGCTCTTTTGGCCAGGCCTGACAGAGGAACATTGCCTTGCCAGGGTTTCCCCACAAGACCCTTGCTGCGCAGACAACCACTGTCTCCCTTGTATTCTGTGAATCACATAAAGTAGACAGGCTCTTTAAGGAGCCAGCCCGGTGTGGCCCAACATTTGCTGGCTTTACCATGTAACCCTGGGGCCAAGGGCAATCCAATCTCACAGCTGATGCCTCCTTCCGACTCTATAGTTACAGCTACATCTGGACACTTGACTGATTTTAACGACCAGAGCCACCCTTGTGGATCATAAATAACGTCACCCAATGTATTTTGTCCAGTCAAGTGTAAACAGTCTTCATAAAAACTTAGGGATGCACCTAGTGTGTAATTTAAAGCCCTGTATCGTCTAGTTGATGAAAACCCTTGTTGAAACAGCCTGAGGTTTTCATATGCGTCCCGCCCCCCATCCCAGAGCTCCTTTCAATGTCTTCTTCTCCAGATTGATATTATCAGATGCATTATACGGCTGTTAATTCACCATGGAAATGGCTTGGGCCGTTCAGTGGCGCAGATGTGCTCTGGTCCCCCCAATCTTTGGCTCTGTCCAAAGGCTCACAGAAGCCTCTTTCTCCTTCTCCTCCTCCTTCGTGTGCTCCTCCGAGGCTTTGGCAGCGGCAGAGTGCCTGGGGGCAGGGGTGGAGCACCAGGAGGGAGGAGGGCTGAGGGGGGGGGTGTAATTGAAGGTTGGAACCATGCTCTCCCTCAAGGTGCCCCCACAGCCCATCTCCATCGTCTTCAATCCAAGCCATCCATTAAGGAGACGAGGCCTCTGACATGCATTTCGAGATGCCCTGAGAAGGTTGTACACATCACTCAGTCCTTCCTCATACAGATATAGTTTGGGCATTGATATTAAGCCAACAACACACTGTCATATACAGAGTTGGCACGTGCTGTAGCCAAGCCATTAGGCATTCTTGCCCGTCATTGGCGTTAACTGCTGTCTTTGTCTGTGATATGCAAATGTCTTGTTTTTTCTTCTTCCCTTTTTGGGTGGAGGTTAGCGCAGGGTGTAGGCAAAGACTTACTTTGACTGTGAAATGAGCCTCTTTATGTAAAAAGCAGAGTAGCGCCGGCCAGCGTTTTTATTTACCGTGACACTTACACCTGATACGAGCTATTCTAATCACAAGCAAATGTCCCTGACTTGGTGCACTGTCTTCATACGCCCGTCAGCATCAAGGCTTGAAGAAAATTTGGTTATCCTTCATGCGAATGCCATTTTCTTGTGAATCCTGCTGCTAATCATTAACAGAATAAATACACTTAAACAAATGCATGTGTTTGTTGATCTACTACCTCCTTCCATTTGTCCTTAATAGCAGCTATTTCAGATCCAAGAGGGCCTCTCCCCCAATCATCTGAAGAAGGCCAAGCTGATGTTTTTCTACACTCGCTACCCCAGCTCCAATATGTTAAAGATGTTTTTCTCTGACGTAAAGGTGAGTCCAAAATCCAAATCTATGAGAAAATATTGTTCTGTTGTTGCTTCCCCTGTTTTTCTCTTTTTAAAAATACACCTGCCTTAACACAGAGGAAGCTTTTTTAAATATTAACTTGGGTTACTGCAGACAAAGTAGGCTTCTGTCTCGAAATAATGTCCAACTCCCATTTGCCCAGTTATGGTTTTATGCAAAAGACGGCAGAAGAGGAAGTTTACATGAAGCGGCCAGTGAGGGTTGGGCAGGGCAGAGTGGAGCGGAGTGGAGGATGGAGCCTAGCGACAGGAGTGCTAGTTCGACAAAGCACACTCGCCGTTCCGAGAACCTTTAAAACAATGTCTTTGCGGCACGAACGGCAACACAATGGCCGTTGTTGCGTCTGACCGAGTTTTTGCACATTTTGTTGTTGTTTGCGCACCCCTCTTGGACCATACGGAGGGGTAAACACTGTGACAGATCCAGGCCATCTTATTCAAATCAGAAGATAAAGGTTCTATTTTCTCCCAGCTGCCCCCACTTGGAAACCAGTGCCATCCACCTCATCGTGCATTGTCACATGGCTCACTCTCATATGATTGGTCGCACAGTAAAAGCAGGTCCCAAAAATGTTGCTTGATGCTATAGATTTTTTTTTTTTTTTTTCTTTGCTGATTTAGCTGATTGGCTATTTCCTAGGACACTTTTCTCAAATGATCTCATGAGATAACTAAATAAGGTCAAGATAGTTAAGGGGATTATGAGCAAGATCAGATTGTTTTTGTTTTCAGTGGAGGACAATAGGCTACAAGTTAGCAGACATGTATGGGAATGAGACTGACTATCTAATTAGATGCATCTAGTGTGGCCTCTTAGCCGCACACATAAGTCTTGATGGCTGAGTCTCCACTAATCAGGCCTGGGCTGCAAGGAACCTAATGAACGTGGGAAGTGGGTTGACCCGACAACTGCGGGACGCCACCGTTCACTTTCTCCCTCATTAAGCTCTTTTTAAGACTATTAAGACGTTCTTGACTCCTGGTGTCGGCTAAAATGTTTTGACAAGTGTAATTATTTCGGCAATCTAAACAACGGCATACACTACAGACTTTTACATTGTCTCGGCGCAGTGTAATTCATTGGAACAGATTAAATAATTAATAGTACATTAAATAAGTCTTCCTTTGAAATATGAGCCGTGTCTGTGAGGGAGTTTTACAATAACAATAGAGTCATACTGAACAAGGCAAAGGTCATACCACCAAACTGCATGAGTGCACAAAGAATTACACCGAATTTAAAAGGGGAAGAATCAGATCTGTAGAGCGAGGACATCCACAAAGGTAAAGCTTTCTCAATGAAGACGACTCAACCAAAACAGTTTTTTTCTTCTGGTTCTGATTAAAGGTATGTTGAAAGCAAATATCAACTACTCCTGGGATTCAACAGCGATCCACAACAATAACAAGACATACTGTAACAAAGTGCCCTTAGTAAACAGCATTTCAAACTTTCCCAATAGCAGCCCTCGCTCTTCATTCGGACCATAACAGGGGTCAGTAGGGTTTCCCCCGTTTCTAAATGCCATTCCTTTCCTTTTCTTTTTTTCGCTGATGCTGTGGCGTGGTATGTGCGCATCGCCGGGCCGAGTGTGTGAGAGAAAGGCGAGCGAGCCACTGGATTTGAGTCGCCGCAGCAACAAAAGCTCACTTTCCAGGGCGGCTTTTTGTGTGTGGTCAGCCAATGGGCAGCCAGAGATTATCTCCCACAATTCACTCCTGCGAAAACAGGAAGAGGTGGAAAGCCCTGATGACTGTGGAGAGGCTTATGATAGTGGCAGAGGGGAGCAGTGCCTCGCTGTCATTCTGTCCATCTCTGCGCCGGCTCTGGAAGTGACCGAATGCTCTGAGATCATGTGTAGACTTTGGCCTTCGCTTGCATTCATGAATTCGGAGACAGTTACTATGATGCTTTATGGGACAGTTGTTAAAATAATTAAAATTGTTGAAATAAAACAACCTAGAAACACAGTGCTCGGGAAGTCAGTACCACAAAAAGTAGCTTTTTTGGAGAAGGTGCTCTTTGGTGTTGGGGGACAGATATTCAAGAGAAAAACCAAGAACCAAAGCAGTCCTCCCACAACATTAATTCTCTATTTCCATTTTCTAAAAAGCCTTTATTTTACTGGGCTAAAGCATCTTTTAAAACATGTTGCTGGTTTCTTCCATGCATCTCGGCACCCAAACTTTCTCAAGAAAAACCTTTCTCACTTCTTTAAAAAGATGATAATACGCATGAGAGACTTTTTAGAAAATATAAACAGAGAATTAATGTTGTGGGAGGAGTGCCTTGGTTCTTTGTTTTTCTCCAGCACATTACTTTTATTGTGTATGTGATTTTCAGAGATAATCTGCTTTGGGGGTTTTTACACCCCATGGCCCGTCCTTTTATCCAGAACTGTTTTTTTCTGTTTTAGTGAAATATAACTCTAATACGTCTTTCCTTAATTACAACAAAACAGTTCGCTACAAATTAACATTGCAACACCTCCTTACCATCAACCAAACCCGCGGCACACAGGAGAGCGAGTGACCGAGAGCTACTTGAGAGTTTTCCAATTCTGGACTTAAGTGTGTCCCGCCGCATGTTCAGGACGCAGGTTTATATCTTGCGCTGCTGGCTCTTAAGTGCTGACCTTTCACAGCCTCTCGAGTGTGAGTGTGAGAA
>OMNZ01016461.1:0-17254 GCA_900303255.1 Lesueurigobius sanzi
AATTATTGGTCATCTACACAAAAAAGTAAATATCTAGAAGGTTAAATGACCCAAATTCATCTTATTTATCTAAATTTGAGCCGTTTTAGTGGCTCATTTGACCTAATTCTAACCACTTGTTTTGACTTGCTTCAATAGATTTCTACTTAGTTCCTTTTTTATTTAAATTAATTTACCAATGGGGTAAGAAAATTGGTCTTTGGGCAGTTTTATTTCCCTAATTCAAGTGAGATTACCTTAGAATCAGTAAAAATTGTCATGAAATAAACCAAATAATCTAGATGACAGTAGTAAATGTGCCTAATCTAGTCAAAACTGCTCTAAACAAGACTAATATTCTCAAATCAAGTCATTTATCCTCGTGCTTGACTTTAGTTTTGTTGTAGAACCATAAAACAGAACAATAATGATCATTTATTCTATAAAATACTGTTTCTTTTAGTGTTTTTATCATTTATTTGAGCTGAAACACCTTAGCCCTTTTTTTACTGCAGTCTCAGACCCACCAGGAAGAGAAATTTGCTTTCTAACGATAAATATTTTTTCGGTACCAATTTATTTTTCGATACCGGTAGTACCTTCATAATTTAACGGTACCCAACCCTAGCCATGAGAGAAAGTTTTTATTGAGCCACTCCTCGTAAGACAAAAATGTGGCTAAAAATCCTGTAGTGTGTCCAGCTTTAGTGAGCCCTGCTCTACAGTGTGTAATACACGTGTGGATCCATTACAGATCTTACCTGGATGGCTACGATAAGCACCGGGTGAGTTGTCCAGGATAACAATACTGGACAAGTCGTCGTGTACTACAGACAGGTCTTTAATGTAACTACCTAGATCCAATGTACAATGCTGTAAAGGACGAGCAAAGAGCAAAGTCTGAATCTCCATCAAACATATTGGATCATCAATGACATTAGAGGCATGGGATGCAAACCTGTCGGTAGTATCTGCGTTTCAGGATGTTCCTGTTATTATCCAACTTGTCTGCTACTGCTGAGCCATAGATCTCCATACTGGCCGTAAAAACCACTAGTTCATACCATTGGCTCACCTGTATAAACACAAGGAGCTTGTTGAATTGTGTTACATAATACACAAAGTCATCTTTTAGCTTGTAAGTAAAACAAAAAAGCAGCCCAGAAAATAAAATGAGTAAGATCTGAGCAGTGACACTTACCACTTCTAAAAAGAAGTCTACATGAGGTCTTTTATGTACAAAGAATCTGACTGGATGCTTATCAATGACAACCTACATGGAAAAAGCAGCAAGTTCATTTTGGAGAAAAATGTTTTGAACAATCTTAAAGCATGCTGGCACACGTCTATCCTTACTTTGAGGATAAAGTCTGGTGGTGTGCCTGGTCTCACTGTGGGCCGTAAGACCCCGTCGTGATGTGAATGGATAAGTGTTTCATCCAAGTCCAGAACCAAAATCTTCCTCTTTACGGCATCTAGAAATGAATAAGCACTGAATTAATTCCAATCATGTAGCAAAAAATTACATTTAAGAAAGAACAAAACAAAGCGCTTGAACCAATGACTCAGGTTACCACATCATTAGCCTGGGACAGCTAGACTACACTCTTCACAAAGACGTGTCTACATCATCTACGAGAGTTCTGAAGGGCATGATTGACAGACTGATTAAACAATCAGAGAAACGCATGGTTGAACCAACGTGGCAGCTTAACGAACATGTGCAAAAAAATGTATTGCACTGAAAATAGTCCTCTTCTGCCAAATGAACAGGCAAACTACTAAACTATTTTAATTAGAAGTTGGAACGTTAGAAAGTCCATTCTGAGTGATACGCGATTTGAGTGTTCAGACTTCCGCATTACAAATCTGCATCTGTGATTGGCCTGATATTAACAAAATTGTGTAATGATGGGCTGTGAGCAGACTTCCAGACGCTCCTCCTTTTGGTTGGCTGGCCAGGCTACCACGTCACAAAAATCTACTTCTGAATGCGTTTAAAATTGTAAAACATATAATGGTAAAAAGTGTCAGAATGTGGAGCTTTGCGTACTGCTTTTTTTCTTTCCAGTATAAACAATCTTTCTGTGTGTTGTATATCGTTACAGTATAGATGTCACATTCCGTTTGTCGTTTGTCCACAGTAACCTGCTGTTCAGGGGAGAAACTAAATACAATCCTTTTTACGGTCAAATGTGTTGTAACTGCCTTTTTCACTGGTGTGTCCAATCACTCAAATGATTAATTGGTCAATTAGACATTCTACTGCTCCAACAGCATGGAAATTGGCCAAAATTACTCCACTTTTTAAATCTGGGAACAAGCATGATCTAAAAAATTACCGGCCAACTAGTATATTGCCCACCATTTCAAAAATCATTGAAAATGGGTCACTAAACAATTGACAAATCATTTAAACAAGGTTGTTTTTTGTGCACATTATTCAACAGAAAAAGCAATAAATGTAATTTTAGAAAAAGTCAAACATGACTTGTATAGTTTTCTTTTTTGATTTATAGTGGGCATTTGCTACCACTGTATTTTATTGTCTAGGCTAAACAAATTACATTTTTCAGAACAAGCCAACTAGACAAATCCAATCTTTACTGCCAGAAAATGCGGCCAAATGTTTCTTCATTGTATGATTTTTTTTCCTACATATTGAATATTGCATTACTAACTGGTCACTGTCAAACGTGGCTACTTGCGGAGACTTTATATAAAAAAGCTTTAAAAATATTTGATCAAAAACCATTTTCCTTTTATCATTGTCTTATACTTCAGAAATAGAATAATCTATATTTAGGAAATTTAAAAGTAACCAGAGCCTCTACTAGAGGAGACTGTGTAGTACCATATAGACGCACAGCATTGGGCCAACAGGTGTCAGATAAAGGAACTGAAGTTTGGAGCAGCGTCCCAGCCGATACTAGACTCTGCAGCATCCATAGTATTTCAAACAAAACTTAAAATGTTGGCGAGAGGTACCAGGCATGTGACCACCAATGACTGTTCTTTAAATTCTGCCTCTGTCTCTTGAGTGCTGTGTTTGTGAATGATCTTTGTCTTTGATTGTCAGTGTTTTTATATTTACTTGATCTGCCAGGGACTACAGCTGGAAAGTAGCCATTGGCAAAATCTGGCATATTTACATACAAAAAATAAATTTCAAAAAATCTAAAATTAATTAGCGTTTCCTAGCTCACCATTTTCCAGATTTAAAACTTGTTTACACAAGTTTCACAAATTTGCATCGATCCATGCGAACCTTGATTGAGGTCACTGTTTAAAATTAAATGTGACTAACCAACAGTGCCATCAATTAAAAAAAGAACCCTTATCTGCTCTGCTATTGATCAACTTTCACCAAGTTATCTGCAATATTATTAACTTGAGTTCAGCTTTTGTCATTCATATTGCTTGTAAATAAAGCAAATAAAACAATGCCATGTAAAGAATGATCTTAATCTTGATCTAGAAATGTGGTATTTGTTTAAACTTGAAATCTTGTTCATCATCCACACAAAATTTGCAAGGTGCTACTGTTATAATGGGAAGTCTAGAGAATGAGGTCAGGCCCCATCTGTGCTCAGGTTTGACGTTGATCATGTGTCTATTCTTCAGCCCGGACAGACTGGTTCGACTTGTACTACGTGGTACTAGCCACAAGAAAAGAAAAGTGCCCCATACAATAACATTAATATTGTAACTAGTAAAAACTGAGCATATTGCAAAAGATGTTAGTACTCACTGAGTCTGTTTCTGGAGATGGGAGACAAAGGCAACGTATCATATCGCACTGTTTGATACTGGATAATCTAGAAGAAACACACCAATAAATAATGAGAATTAATCTCAAGACAAAAGAGTAAAAAAACAAAGCAGAAAGTTACAATAGGGCAAAAGCAATCAAGTTGGAGATGCCAAAGTTGGCAAAGATAAGCATTTCAATCAATAGTATGAAATATTTTGGATATACCAAAAAATGATGTGTAAAGTTAAATGAACATAGCTGAAGTATGCACAGATACATTATTTTAAATTAGAAATTTATATTTTTTTTATATTAAACTTTTTTTCATTATTACATTGAGAGAGCGAGAGAGAGCGAGAGAGCGAGAGAGAGCGAGAGAGCGAGAGAGCGAGAGAGAGAGAGAGAGAGAGAAAAAACTTTTAGGTTTAGAAATGACAAGATCCTTTATAGACTGTTGCTTGCAGACTTCAACATTATGAACTTGAAGTAGCACCTTTGCCCAGAGGCAGTGCACTTTTCTTTACAGGACTATTTTTACCCCTCCAGCTGTCAGTGGGTGTCAGCGGAGCATGGGGCACTCTCAGAGAGGGAAACTTACAGGGTGACTTTGTTCCAGTCTGTCCCCGTGTCTCCTGCCACAGCAGCCTGGCACTTGGGACACCCTATTGAAGGCACTAGCCCAAGGAAAGCCTCTGTGAAACCCCTCCCCAGTTATTAACTAAGCCTCTTTCATTGTAACTTCTAATAATGAAATTAGTCAAATAAGTTTAGGAAAGTGAATGTTGTTTGGGTATATATTCTACTTAACTTTATATTGTACAAAATAAATACACCATCAATAAAAACAAAACCAATACAAATGTAACAATAGTGATGGTTTGATATTAATTCATATTTTATCTCATAGCGTTTACGTAAAGCAGTAGGAAAGGATTATGAAAGGCCTAATAATTGTAATCCAATAGAGCTTTAGTGAATTACGACTTCAATGTCTGGATCAGGCCAGACATTAAGGCAGTCAGATAACAACAGAGTTAATACAGCATACACTTTGAATTGTAATGCAGTTATGCTACAGTGTTGTTTTAGTTTGCGAATGAATAGTTTTCAAGACAATCTGTGCCACTGTTAAGAGAGCATCAAGACTGTAAAAACAGTGTGTGAAAACACTGCGCTCTGTGTGCTAACATAATCCCTACACTTCAGCCACAACACCAACTGGAGTAGTTACTCCATGGCCTGTGGACAATAAACGGAACAACAAAGATTATTACAACACAGAGGGCAGTTCTCTGTGCTTTGTGAGATTGATACAGTCAAAGTCGAAGTCCACTCATATGCATGTGGCTGGTTACAATACTAGAGCCTTACACCTTAAAAGGGAATATTTATTGTGGAGAAACTCTCCAATGCAGTAGCATTGACAATCAAAATGATTGTATTTTTATTTTATTTTATCGTTGTATCTAATATACAGCCAAATTAGCCACTTTGTGGATGTCTGTGTGGTCATTAAAACCATAGCAAAAACAAATCGTATTTATATAAGCGAGGTGTAGCTTGTGTAAATATAAGGTCAATGCAAAAATAAAAACAATAATACAAACAACATGATGTGTGTGTCACATTCGTATTTGTTTCGTAAATGTTTCTATCAATGATGACGGCCTCGCTAATCATTCTCCTCACCGTTCTTAAGTGCTTCCTGAGGATGTACATGATGAAGCCCCATATTCTGGACGTCACACCAAGAAAAGTGCGGATGCCAAGTAAACATTGTCGGGTCTTCAGCATGATGAAAAGCACCAAAGACCCCACAACCACCAAATTTAGAAATTTTGTTAGTGCAAAGTTCCTGGCTTAGGTAATTGAGAGGTCGTCTCCACAAACTTGCTACCTACTGACAGTTCAAAACGGTTTTAGCCACAGGAACCAAACTAGCAGTTCAATCAGAGGCCAAGCAAACGTGTGAGTCCACCGCTCTGCACACTTGTGGCGCGATTAGCAATAAACAAAGAGATTTCGCATCTTAACTATAAAATAGAAAGCTGGTCGTGGCTAAAACACATGCGAATGCACAACGACGGCTCTTGTATAGCACGCAGCTCCGACATTAGCTGTGTATAGGCAGCGTTTAGCCTGTAGCTGATCTGCCGCTAGCTCGACAGGGTGACCACCTTGAACCTCGGACAAAAATATCCAAGAAATGATGCAGGACTCTTCACTGTCAAGCCCTACGGCAACGATCCGTCCCTGTTTGTGGTGCCCAAGTTGAAACTGTTTGTCGAAGTTGCTCAAAGTCTAGCCGGTCCGGATAAAATCATTTTGTAGTCCAGTGGAAATCCGGAATGAACTGCGAGCCGCCATGTCATTCTGACGTCACTTCCGCAAGAAGTCCTTGGTCGCGCGCAGCACGTCCACGTGTGTCGAAAATATCAGGCGTGCACACGCAAGGTGATTTGTTCTTTTTTTTTTTTTTTTTTTTACAACTTATTGCGAAGCCTAATTCTAGTTTGTTAGATATGTTTATTAGTTTAATTTACCCTACAAGGATTGTAATATTTCATAAAATATGACCTTAACCTATGCTTTCCCACCGAGGTGAGGTAAACAAATGAAATATTGGTTGTATTGACAATTGTAATTATGATGTATTCAAAAATAATACTTTTACTTAATGTTAAGTTGTTCACTTTTTTGTTTTTTAAGACAACTGTCTAATCAGAAAGCAGGCTTGCTACACTAAAGTAGCCAGAACCTATGCTTAAACCACTTTGCAAATTAACATAAAAGAACTCACCTGCTTCCACAATCCCAACACCTGTCACTCAAGTCCCAATTTAGTGTTAGTGCAGGCCTCCAATTAATAGAATAAAAATGTACTGTCTACTTCTCTTGGCTTTCAAATGAGGAATGACATAAAGTGCTTGTGTCCTCATATGCAGGACACAAACAATCCAAGTTGAGTTCAAGTCAAGTACATTTTTAAACCACTATTCACATCCTACAATTAAATAGTAATATGTTGGCACATTGGTAGCATTCAAGATGCTTTCATAAGGTGTATGTAACAAACTACTTTTAATCTGTGATTAAAAGAACATGAATTATGCAATCAATGCATTATTCAACAACTTTCAAAATTCAAAAATGTGTGGATATAAGCAAATATAACAAATGTTTCCTTGAGATATATAATACAGAAGACAACATCTACAGAAGCATCTCAATCTTCTGAGATCTGTTCAAACAGGTCTAAACATCAAGATCATCATCTGGATCTTCCTGATCAAAGTCATCATTTGCATCTGGCTCATACAGAATCCGCCCCATTTTGGCACCTGAGTGAAGAATAGCCTTTTTTCTGTGGCAAAATAGGAAAAAAATATCTCAGTATTAATCATATATTCACGTGAATATTTCAGTATACTCATGAAGATGCCTTGCTTTTCTTTGCTGAACATAAAGGGAAGAGAAAGTTTCTCTCTTGCTTCACGCTCATTATCTGATAAGCGAAGGTTAAATGTCAGATTTGCAGTTGGATCCACCTGAAAAATGAAAACACATCCAATTAGGTTTGTGCAGTCTCACAAATTGTAAATTCCACATTGAAATATGCAAACCTCGTGTTCTTCCTGCACAGTTTGTTGGAGTGCAGTGTTTGATGACATATGTAGCATGACAGTTAAATCTTCTCTAGTGCTAAATGTGTGTTCCTGTTCAAATATGCAATTAAGAGTTTAATTGAAAGTAAGCAGAACAAATTGTTTAATTATGGAACCACAAAGGCTTACATCCTGCAGCACTTTCCCAGACTTTGTACGCTTTGTTACTTTTGCCAGACAATTGTCTCCTGCGTTGCCAGGTGAAACAACGATGAGCGAAGTGGCAAGATGACACACACTTCCAACAGTGCCCTTCTGATGCATATCGGTATGGAGCAAACCTATGATAGCTCTCACAGATCCACCTAATGAACACACACACAAAATGTGTTACTTTACAATTTGTCATATTAATTATACTAGTTACCTTTCTTAAGTTGATGAAGTGTAGAACACACGGTGGTAGTGCAAACATGTCTCAAAACCCAAGAGATGGAGTCAATCACCATTATTGGAGTTTTTTGGTGTGATGTCTGTTTTAATACCCGTGTCAGATCATTGAAGCTGAAGTGCTGAACTGTGAAAGCTGCCTTTTTGGTCCAACCAAGGGGGTCTTTGTAGGCATTATGAATATGTAACCTAATGGAGTGGAACACAAGTTACATTATATTTTTGAACAATAGTCTATTACTTACCTATATGCCTGTGATCTTGATAATTGTTGTATTCATCACAAACTTTTAAGCACCTTTGCATTTCTTGAAATCCTTCTTTCAGCTCTTCTTCACTTGTTTCAAAGCAAAGTACATGGACATCTTCTTCTCTAAAGAAATAAAAGTGATCTGAGTACACTATTGCATTTTTTGTTGGATAAAATTAACGCATTTTCACCTGTGCAATGCGGCATTGATGAAACTTTTCAGTAGGTGTATTCCAGAATAATTTGCATTATCTGTAAATGCCAACAAAGCAGAATGATTTTCCCTTTTTTATCCCCTGACCATACGAACGAGTCGAGGTCTGATCTCCAAAAAATGTGTAGGTACTAGATAGGATACCTTGTATAAGGATAAAGCCTCCAGAATCACCTCCTTGCAATAGCTCAAGTAACATGTTGTTGCTTCCACGTAGCGACAACTGCGTCAGTGCTTTAGGTTTAGCGTCCGAGTTTCATGAATTATTAAATCGAATTAAGTGCATAAAAACATACCAAAAAGTAGGGATACAATAATTCCAAAGCACTTTTCTGAGCGTAGCATGCTTCTTTTGCTAGCATTATGTGTGGCGTTTATAGCATTGCTTAAACTTCATTTCCCAGAGTTCACTCTTTGTAATTGGGTGATGTAGTTGAAAGGTCCTGCATATTCTATGGTTCACATATCAAACTGTACTACATACCCCAGCATGCTTAGCGAAAACCCACTGCTCTGGCATCCTGGCGAGCCTTCGTTTCCTTCTGCCGCGCAGTGCGCACAGACAACACTGTACGGAATAAGTCAAACTCCGCTCGTTTTGTGTACGTATAGCGTTGAGTGGGAAAACTACCAAGGAAGTTTTCTTCTAGAACCGATGTCCACCAACAATCCTGCGGATCGAGCGTTTTTCGTCATCTCAACTATATTTTATTACCAGTGGTTATATAAATGCTGTGACGACGGAGAAGTGCGGCACGTTAAGCGGTAGAGGAATTAGTATTTGGCCACCGCTAATGTCTTCACGGTGTCGGGACTCTTGATGGAGCACATCAAAAAAATAGTTCAGTTACTTTGAAGTTCAAAGGTATTTCCTAGATCTTGGGTCCACCGGTGTCGTCTGTATTTCTCCGGGTAAAGCAGAGACAAGGGGGAAATTCGCAAAAAAGACAGTCGGTGCTCCCGGCTGGAGCTCCAGCTCCTGCCTGCTGCTTCTTTATCCGACACCAGGCCATTTGAGAATAACGACAATGCTTGATATAATGTCGGAACACCAAGGTATGTTGTCAATGTATATACGTGAAATTACCGCCGTTTTTTGACAGAATCACGTTGTATGTTTCCAGAGTATTGTCCAGGGTCTCCTGCAGACTTGGCTAATGCTAAATGCTAACACTGGTGGCGCATGGTACATTTTACCCTACCTTTATTTGGTATCAACGGTAATGTTATTCGCAAACTTTTCAACATTTAAGATATACGTGCGTTTGAGTAAACATTTCTTGGCTAAAATGCGTATTTGTCCTGTAAAGTTGTCTGTTGTGTGTACGCGCGCCGAGCCTTCACGCTAATGAACAAATAACACTTCAGTGAAGGCTGTGTCATTGGGTTCTTATCAGCACAACTAAAAACTCGTATTTTTAGTTATTGTAATTTCGACACTTTTAACACTTGTGTTACTCGGGTAGCCTCGTTTTCAGTAACGCAGTTCTCATTAGCTT
This sequence comes from Lesueurigobius sanzi, assembly GCA_900303255.1. NCBI lineage: Eukaryota > Metazoa > Chordata > Actinopteri > Gobiiformes > Gobiidae > Lesueurigobius > Lesueurigobius sanzi. The sequence continues at coordinate 9,752 of OMNZ01016461.1, forward strand.
ATGACGGTCCGATTGTTAGCACACATTTCATAATTCTGGTTAGCTTTTGCGTTAAAACAAGCGCGTAAAATATTGATCACTAATAATAGCTTTGAGGATCTGCGTTTCAAAATCGCGCTGCACGTCACTGTGAAACATATACAAAGTTTTAGTTTCTTGAAGATCAAAATAGAATTCACTTCAACAACAATGCTAATTTGTTAGCTTCTGTCATCTGAATGTAAGTAGACACCACTCGTTATCAAAACGATTTAGGAATTCTCAATAACATTGACCAATGCCATGCGTGCGATGGAAGTGGTTTCGAAAGTTGATTTTATTGCGGATTGAATGTCTTTGGAAGTTATAATACAGTATGACTGGTACCTTCTGCCCTCGGACAATACTCTGTTATCACATACATTATTGTGGTAGACACGCTGTTTAGCTATAGTCCTCTGTAAAAACCTGCTATTTTAAGTTTGGTAACACTGATTTATTTTTGCAGATTCACTGTTGACGTGCAAAGCAGAGCCTTTGGTAAGATTTTTGTTGTTGTTGCATTAACTTGCCAGTTAGAGAATCACTACTGGACGTTTGGAGTTTGTTCTCATTGAAATGTATTTGAGAAACCGTCTTTCTCTTCTTTAGCCTCCAGAGAGGAAAAAGCGAACAGTAGAGGACTTCAACAAATTCTGTAGCTTTGTCTTGGCATATGCTGGTTACATCCCAAGTTCAAAGGAGGTAAATTGGCTACATAATTGTGCAAAAAAAGTTTATGAATGAAAATATGATGACTCTGTAATTATTCTTTCAGGAAAGTTCATGGTCTCCAACATCATCCAGTTCTGCACACAGTTCAGGGTTGTCAGCAGATGGTGGCGGAGGCAGCAGCTCAATGGGACATCCATGGGCAGACAGCAGCTCTGATATCCACACTATCCATACATTTGTCCGCAAGGCACGGGCCAACAAGGGCAAAAACATACGACGTATGCACTCAGACAGTACTCTGTTGGACAAGATGCGCCTTAAAGACTCCTTGTATGAGAGCCAGGCCAGCTCTAAAGCAGAGCGTAAAAAAGAGAAAAAACTTAAAAAGCTGTCTCTTGGGTCTGCTATGATGGCAGCAGACAGTGGTAGCAGTGAAAGTGAAAAGAGGGCTCGCATCAAACGCAGCAAAAACTCTAAACAGCCAAAAGCCAAGAAGATGAAGAGTTCAGCACAGAGTCAGACCGACATGGATGTACGAGCAGTTAGAGAGGACCTGAATGTGCACTCCGGTTCCACACCAGGCAGCCTAAGCAAGACGCGACTGGATGAGTCATTGAGGGAAGCAGAAGTAAGCTCCAGTGAGGGAGAGACCTGGATTGCTGATGAAGATATTATGGTAGAATCAGGTACTTGTACACTTTTTGTAAGCTTCTAAGTTGTATTGTACTGTCGACTTCGGGTGACTGGCTCAGGAGGTTGAATGGTTTACTCTAAACTGGACAGTTTGATTCTAGCTCTAAGCCGTGTATACTGTCCTTGGGCAAGACATTACACTCTCCTTGCCTGTCATTACTGCTGTTGGACAGCCATATTTCTATCAGTCAGCTGTGGTAATAAAGCATGCCACCTCTGATTGTGAGGAGTGAATAATATGAAAAATGTCAACTGTAGCACTTAAAAATTCCTTAAATTTTTAAGTGTGTGAGTTTTACAAAACATTTACTAACATTCTATTTTGTTTTCTCTCCAGGTGATGATTCTTGGGACTTGATCACTTGTTATTGCGGCAAACCATTTGCTGGAAGGCCGATGATCGAATGCAACCAGTGCAGCATTTGGGTGCACTTGTCTTGTGCAAAGATCAAGAAGTCCAATGTTCCAGACATATTTTACTGCCATAAGTGCAGGGACATGCGGCGAATGGGACACAAAAAAGACACCTAGAAGTGGTGAGGGCAGGGGAGACGTTTTCTCTGTCCTTGAGTTTCATTTCTTTGATGCCTACACAGCCAACACAGCCAAAACAGCCTAACTAAATGGCAGCAGAATTGTCAGTTTGTAGGATTTATTTTGACAATCGTTCTTATTTATCTTTTATTTTTTTAGACTTAATTTCTTTTGGTACTGTGTATACTGGACTGACAGTGGAGATCCGTTTGTTACCGATCAAATCCTACATTTATTAACTTGGTATATCAAATGTCCAATGTTTATTTTCACATGTGTGTTCTCTTCCGCTTATTGTTTGTAATTTCATTATTCATTGGCGACCTCAACAAATCAGTGGACATTTTTGCTTATTGTTGCATCAATTTCTATTCGGCAGATGTTAACTTCAGTCAGTGCAAGGTAGTAATTAGAAAATGTCACTCCTTTTGATTATTTTCCAGTTTCGATGCTAGACAGGCAGCTAGATTTGCTTTGATTGTACTTTGGGAGGTTAGGTTTGTGTTTGCTTAATTCCTTGTCACTGGTGATCACTGAAATAATTTCCAGTTTATTAAATTGATCATTTGTTTTCAACTGCAATTGCAACCAATACAAATCGACAGTATTGCACTTTTTATAGCAACTCTAATACCATTTCAAAAATATACACTGGTGGCAATGGGGATCTACAGCTAAATCTTTAAAAGGCATGTAACTATCTACAGTTTATTGAGCGCTTAATATTTTTCCCTGGCAGGTGTATTAATCAAGCTTCAATAGCCAACAATATTCAGTGCAGTTATGTGTTGCAGTTATTGATTTGTGCTTTGGTCCATTGAAAGACGTGAGGATGTAAAGTAGGTGAGGCAGTGCTTAAGTTTTTCATAGGTGGGAGATTTGACAGAATGACTGTAAAAAAAAAAAGTTCTTTCCTGTAAAGTTTTTTTTGTTGTGTGAGATAGACCTCTCATCTCACATTGAGAACAAAGTTGAAATGTACAGAAAATATTTGGCGCCATGTTGGTGGCAACTGTTTATTATTCGATTTTACCATGTATGTTTGTGTTGGGAGAGATTTGAGAAGTCTCTAGTAGCAATTGCACTCTCAACTTTGGTTCTCTGTACATACCCTGTTCTTTGACAACTGTACATATGTGAAAGTGAAGATGAAACCGAGCAAATTCTATATTTTCTGCAGTCTGATATTGTTTTCTTTAATTGTAGCTTGAGAAATAAATACTGGGAAGATATATTGTATGTTTTGTTTCTTTTGTAAGCTTTTGTCGCACACAACTACAGCAAACAAAATGGCTTTATTTAAGCAGTGTTTATTAGTATTACAGTAAAGTGTCATCTTTGCTATCTCCACTAGAGGGAGACTTGTTATGAAAACTTGTGCAAGCACAAAATGGTAAATATTGATACAGCCACCACTTAATAAATATTAGTTCCTTTTGAGGGCTGGAAGAGGTCCTTGTACACTGGTTCTTTCTGCATCAAATCAAATTATGTAATGTTATTAACAGTATAAAGTGACATTGTATTGGCTTTCTTTATAAAACATACCTTTCATTCCGTTGCCAAAACCTCAGATCTTAAATCGCCCAAGTGAATCCAGTGGAATTACCTTCCTCCTATTACACAAACACCAGGACACAACATGATCCAATTACTTTGATATTAAGTAAGTGATATTAAGTTTGCTCTCACCTCTTCTCGTTCTTTCCGCGGATGTACTGGAACTGGTTCTGGTGCGGAGTTGAAGATTGTTTTGTTGTAGCTATCAGATTGTCTATCTGTGTAGGGCTGTCTCCTCCATTTTCAGCTGCACCACCCACAGATAGATCCTCCTCCAAATGTTGGCCTTGATGTGACAAAGGCTCAAGATCCAGCCAATTGATCTCCTGTGAACAAAAGTAATCAGCATTTCAAGCCGAAATCAAGATATAATCTATCCTAGTTGTGTTTATTCTGAGCCTACCCTTGTGTTTCTAGTAATCAGAGTAGCAGAGATGGTGTCTATTAACCAGTATAAAGTCAGCAATGATAGGACAACTTTGGGGCAAAGCATCTATGAAGAAAGAGAAAATTAGTCAAATACAATAACTATACAAGCAATCAAGACACATTATTAAAACGTATAGACCCCATCTCACAATGCTACACAAACATGAGATCCCATGACCCATTATGAATCAAACGAATTTACACAAAACAGTTTTCTTTCTCACATATTTACCGATTAATGGAGTGTCTTAGAGGAAGTGATCTACTCACCATTGCTTCTTCTGTGGATCTCTCCTGACGATGCTGGCTGCAGGTCTTTGTCGTCTGAACTTGTTACTTGTACTTTTATATAGCCCATGTATCTGGGGTGGGTTTAAATGATGGGGGCTGGCATTGTGGGCTGTTTAGACTATGTAGCGTCTGACTGTGTGACTTCAGACATGCCAATCGCTACTTGCTGCCTGGCATTGTCCTGCTCCCGGGGTCCAACCTCTCCCGCTCATTAAGTGATGACGACGTGCCTCAACACACGACGTACGAACACAAACACAATGAGGAACTGCACGCCCTCGTCTGCCTCTCCTGTAGACATGATAACGAGAGTTTAGATGGTATTAAGATAAAACTATTAAGATTGCGTACAAAACTGGGGGTGGGTTTTATACTTGTGTAATAGGGAGCGGCACAACGAGGGAAGGGGAGAGTTCAGCTGCTGGATGATGATGTTCTTCAGTCGGCTGGACCTGACATGGCACTGTTTTGTTTGATCATATACTCATGTGCAATATGGAAAGGCAAACGTTCAAAAACGCTTGAATTGATCCTCCGTACTTGGCACAAAGAAGTGTGATGCATAGTAAATAAGGCTAAAAAGAATAGCAGCAAATTATTGGCTAGAAATGATTTGCAGTGTGAAGGCAATCTGAGCGCTGAAATGGTCACACTGACATTGGTGAAGCTGACTGGAGTTTAATAAGAGCAGCACTTCATGACATCAGCAGGTGAGGGGCCAGAAAAGGTAAAGAGACGGACTGGGCATGATTACACAACGCATGAATGAATTAAACAAAATACTCTAGGTGTCTTTATGATATGGCAGTGGCACCATAATTGTGTGTAAATTCTTCTACATGTAAATTATAATGAGATTTGCATTACTCTCATGTAGCAGGGAGCAGCAGAAGGGGATAGCTCAGCTTCCTGGATGAAGCCATCCTTCAGTCAGTTGGAGCTGGCATGGTCGAGACTCTGCAATCTGTTCCCGATGGCAGGACTGAAGAGGCTGTGAATGGGTGCATGCGAATAATACTGCTCTGCCACAGCGGAGGAAAGTTGGTTGAATAGGTAGGTCCATATATTTGCTGTCTGTTAACATAAAAAAAACAACAGAAGTTTTCCACAGAATGTATCGTATTTTAAATTGAAGCATTGACCTGTGTGTTGATATGAGCACCTGTCTGAGCACACTGTCTGCCCCTTCCCTCAGCACGTCTGCAAGAAACAAAGTAGCGGTGACAAGGATGCTGGGATGAATAGATGGAGAGATTGGGAGAGTTTGGGGCGGGGGTCAGGGCAGCTCAAAGCGTATGAGCCTTCACACACGTTTTCACTTTTCCTCTTTTCCCGCCCATGTGTAATTGTTTCTATTCTGGGAAAGTGAGGCTCGCCAAGCAGTGCCAGTGCTGATAGATCAAGCATAAAAAAACGGGAAGACTGGCAGTGGGTCAGTAAGGGTATAGCCTGGATGGACTGATTAACATAATTACTAACCATAGCTCAAATGAAACATGCTTTTTGGGGAGAATCAAAGTGCATTCAACAAAAACCATTGTAAGAAACAAAAGATAAAAATCAGACAATCGTGTTTTGTGTGCACGTGCCCCATAAGACTTCCTATCCCCACCCAAGTTCACTGCCCTATAAGTAGCAGGCACCAAATATAGCCTAGGCACTGTAGAAGCACTAAAGTCTTCAAAGAGGTATGAGCCTTCCTTTAGTTTATCAGTAATAGACCTACGGTTTGTTTCCTTCTATATCAGACAAATAGATAAGTGACAAGATGAACTATTCAGAAGTTATAGAATCTTGTATTGCAGTATGTACTCTTTGTGAAATCTTAGTTAGACATTTTTATTTGGTCTATTTGATGAGTCTATTATAATGAACAACATAATAGGCCTACTTTGGAACACTATTTGTATTTTCTATGTTTTATAACTTAAAAACTTGTTTTAATTGCAGTGCGGAGGCAATATGAGCGCCGAAATGGCCACAGTGAGTCTGGTGAAGCTGCGTGGACTTCATAGTCACAAAAAGAGCACCACCTCATGCACCAACAGCAGCTGAGGCGCAAAATAAATCTCTTGAGACCGAGACTGTGCCAGATTACACTCACATAAATGAATGAATCAAAGCACAGCTCCAGGTACAAGTATCTTTTGCAATATGCCAATGAAAATATAATTACAAAAAAATAACATCAACAACAATCTTATTTTAAGTTAATATTGTTTTATCTGATTTTGAGTGTGATGAGATATATTTTTGTTAATTTAACCTCTTAAACCCCAACCGCTGTCAAATTTGGGTCCTATAGGGTTTAACAGGTTAAGAGTAAAAAACTTACTTCACTGGCAGATTTCTTGAAACTAGTTCCTCAAATGAACAAACTTTTTCTCATTTCGAGATTGTTTTGTAGCGTAGTCTACTTTTTTATACAAACATAGTCAGGATGAAGGGAATTGACTCTGTGTTTAATATTACAAAAAATACAAAAACAAAACAAAAAGTCAATGTGCCCTAAATAGTAGCCTAGGCCAGTGTTTCCCAACCAGGAGTACGGGGACCCTTGGGGGTGCGCAATAGCTTAGAAGGGGGTACTTGGAATCATTTCAGATGAAAAAATAAGATAAACTGAATTATATTTTTGATTCTTATGTTCAAAGAAAAGCTATTTAAAAATGTAACTGTAACAGGTGAGAGTTTGAGAATATTTACTAGCATTTTCACTGATAAATAGGAGTTTTAGTCATTCACTAACTAATCAACAAGACCATCGCGGAAGGAGGTATTTTGAATATAAACAAAAGGCCCAAGTGGTGCGCAAGACAAAAAAGGTTGGGAACCACTGGCCTTGGCTATGTGAAAGTTATTATTTTTTTTTTTCAATTTATTTATTCATATACAGATGAAGCTTACAGGCTTACACAATGAGTCACAGGTGAGCAGCATAGTTTCATAAAATAAAAGATAACTAAAATGAAAGCCAAGAACATATCAAGGTGCAATGGGGAGGCTATGTGAAAGTATTGGTGCTGATGGGTGGTTTGTGGTTGGCGCCCTCTTGCGTTTGTAATCTGAATTCCCCGTGTGCAATAGAACTGGAGCCTCTGTTTACGGTTTTTTATCTCGTGTCGGAACGAAACAGACGGACACTTGCAATGATAATGATAAGACCTTAGGAAACATGCGCGCCTTGCCAAAAACACGACTTATTTACCCACTACGTTAGTTATTAATGTGTCAATAACTTCGTAGTGAAAATAAAAATAATCCCATGGCAGTAAAAAAAAAAAAAAAAAAAAGAAAAAAAAA
>OMNZ01016462.1:0-13586 GCA_900303255.1 Lesueurigobius sanzi
CCCAGTCAGGAGAAGGGTTTGGCCCCAGTCAGGAGCAGGGTTTGGCCCCAGTCAGGAGAAGGGTTTGGGCCCAGTCAGGAGCAGGGTTTGGGCCCAGTCAGGAGCAGGGTTTGGGCCCAGTCAGGAGAAGGGTTTGAGCCCAGTCTGGCGAAGGGTTTGGGCCCAGTCAGGAGAAGGGTTTGGGCCCAGTCAGGAGAAGGGTTTGGGCCCAGTCAGGAGAAGAGTTTGGGCCCAGTCAGGAGCAGGGTTTGGGCCCAGTCAGGAGAAGGGTTTGGGCCCAGTCAGGAGAAGGGTTTGGGCCCAGTCAGGAGAAGGGTTTGGGCCCAGTCAGGAGAAGAGTTTGGGCCCAGTCAGGAGCAGGGTTTGGGCCCAGTCAGGAGAAGAGTTTGGGGCCAGTCAGGAGCAGAGTTTGGCCCCAGTCAGGAACAGGGTTTGGCCCCAGTCAGGAGCAGGGTTTGGCCCCAGACAGGAAAAGGGTTCAGCCCCATCAGCTGCCCTTTTACTTGTCAGTGAGTGAGTCACACACAAACTCAGAGCACTAAAAGGCATCAGCGCCGATATTCACAGGAGAGTAGGCGAATCCAGTGTTTTTTTGTGGATTTGGCGTGTTGGTTGACATCTGATTGCCTCTCTCTCCCAAAAGCAGCATCCCGTAAAAAGAGCAGCCAGTTTTCATGTTATCATAGGCTCGTCTCTGCATGTCAATTGTGTGTTTCCCAAGGGTTGATCTTTGGTTAGGATGCGGAGGCACTGCTGGTTCTCAATGCATCCTTTGGTGTAAAAAAGCCAAGAAAAGGCTGTTTTATTGTAGGATACCTTTCTAAAAGGACTGAAAATCCACAGCACACCACTGCAGTTACAAGTGCTTTTACCACTGCTTCTGCTGCTGATGCCAATTCCTGTGTTTTCATGACCACTACAACCTCTAACAACTATAACTACTAACCTGCTATTTATTTACATAACTGTAAGTCATTACTTAGGCTAGTTTTGTATATTGATTCTTGTTCAAGTAACAATTCAGTGGCCATTTGCACCCTTCCTCTACCTCTGACTTAATAAAACTCTGGAGTGGAATGATTCTGTACTCCTGGTTTTATGGGCTTCGCCGCTCTGGTCGACAGTTTAAGCCACAGGCCACATACGATATACAGCAGGGTGAGTGCGGCTGGGAGCAGGAGAACAACAGTGGCTTGTGGCACTGAACAAAAGGACAAAGTGTGGGAAAAGTAGGTCACCTGGTTCAAACAGTCTGAGAAACACAAGCGCTGCTGTTTGAACGTGTCGACCGTGTGAGAAAAGCGTTAATATATAGCACATAAAACACTGGAGTCAACAGATGCAGTGTTGCTTATAGAACTGTGCGAACAGACTACTACATGTGACATAGCATCATTTGATCTTCAGGTCTTCAGTGTATTCTAAAGAGCTGGGGAAGATATACTATTATTAACGCTGTCTAGAATTAAAACTTAGCAACTTAAAACCATAGAAGTAGAACAGCCATCCACAGTGAGAAAAGAGTGGGTGTACATGATTGTAACTAAAGCTAAAAGTCCAAAGAAAAACATCTTTAATGACCACACAGTCCACAAAATTTATGCTTGGTAAACATGTAAAGGAAATCCATAAAGAGAAAACTAGTGGTGCTAAAACAGTTTGTCAAAGAGTTTGCGTCTAATCTCCAGAGACAGATGATTTTAAAAGCCGTAGAATAACATTGTAAGATAAAAAAAAAGTACTATCACAATCACATCATGTGGCATTGACTGCGATGTATAGACCAACCCATGGAAGCTTACCTCTCCTCGGTGTCCCACGAAGATGAAGGCACACATGGGGTGGAAGGCCCCGGTGCCACAGGCCAACAGGTGGGTGCGGTTATAGGGCTGCAGCAGGCGCACAAAGTTAGCACACTCCGTCTGAAAAGTGAAGCAAAGTATACAATAAATATAATCATCAGTACAGCAATCAAGTAGCTAGTTTTGACCTTAATGTTGTTTTTTCTATGATTGAGTCCTGTTTCCCAGCAGGGGTAGGATATATTTGGTTTCTCAGTCACAACAGGAATCATAGCCTAGAAAAGTGGCAACTAGATTAGTTTAAGTAGTAGCTAGATCTGTCTGTGTACGTTCTCAGTCGTACATGAGTTGTCCATCTTAGGCAAAGATTCTACAGTCTTCATCTGTACTCTGTAGTTGAAGTGTAGGACATTTCGCTCTTCACCGAAAGAGCTTCGTCAGCACTGAGCTAACTTGGACGCCAATGGACCTTATAAAGACCAGTAGGAGTTTACCTGCAAGTCCCACCTCTCTTTCTTCTAAAGGCTATAAATCTTCTTCTAAAGGCTATAAATCTTCTTCTTCTTCTTCTTCTTCTTCTTCTTCTTCTTCTTCTTCTTCTTCTTCTAATCACTGCCCATTACCCATTACCTTACCATTGTTTTGCCCTGGACTTTGTTTTAAAGGCTCATCTTTCTATAGTCCTGCCCTGCATAGGTGCCGATATGGGTGCTCCGGTGCCCACGGAAAATACTGAGACCACCAGTACTGCATAGGCGCATAAGTCCGTAAATTTAACCTGTAAATCACTCTTTTTTTATTGTTTGCTCACACTCGCGGGGGCGGGGTCGCGAGTATTAGATAAATACCCGCACAGCCGCTGTCTGAATATACATTCCCACTAGCTCAGCGGGCTAGACCAACATACCTGTAAGCATGAGGTTACGGGTTCGACCCGCGGCCTCGCCAATTTTTTTTTCAGAGTCTGACTGGGCACCCACGGGAGAAAACATAAATCGGCGCCTATGCTGCCCTGGACTCTGGCCCAGCCTCATTAGCATGACAGAGGGCATGGTATAAACAGGGGGGGCCCCCATTCCTGTTCACTCCTCACTCAAACCATCTATTTTCTTTTGCTAAGATCTTAACTTCACTGTCCTCAAATGAGTGATTAGTGGCTTTGAGGTGGACATGCACCAAGGACTGAGGGCCACTATGCTTTCCTGGTACGCAGACACTGGAGGCAAGGTGTCTTGCCCAAGGCTAACCCTTGCCCAAGGCTAACCCTCCAGTCAGTGGCTCGTAATGACTATTCTTACAAATATTTAAATGCAACACAACAATTATTACGTCATTCTTCACTTTATTGATCAAATTCGAGACAGACCTAACCCATGTGCCAGGGCCTATACTTTTAGTGAACCCACGTTGCCCATGGTGCTGATGCAGAAGATAAGGAAACACAAAATATGAAATTAGATTTGCATGGTATAATAACTCACTCGCTACATTCCCCCAGATCACTGCCTCCTTTATACTCCAAAACATCCAGGGCCTGTTTGAATGACTCGCACATGCTCTGAATGTGGCTGTCTCCAAAAGCAGATAAGTTGATTTTCTGTGAACAGTTGAATAAAAATGATGTTTTCCACATGTTAGTAATGAGCTTCATTATCAGAAATGTGATCTGTGCGTCCTGAACACCAGCCGTATCTCTCCTGTCTGGAAACAAGCCAAAATCACATTTGGACAATTCCATGTAGCATATCTTGTTGGAATGAAGTTCAAGGCGTATTCAACGGTAATAAACTTGTAACTGTTCTGGATTGATAGTTTGTGCTTGTAATTTCCTTCACATTTTTTTTTTTTACTTCACTCGAGAAAAACATATTGAACTGTTTTGTGCTTGTTGTCATGTTCCTTGCAATAGAAGATGTGAAGAGTAAACAGTCTGCATTTGTGTTCAGTCTATTTCTGGAACGGCAGCTTATTGTTTGCTAAGTGGATGGTTTCTGATTTGACGTTTGACTCAAACAATTGAGAGACAACTGTATAATGGAAACAGCTCAGGACAACTTCCTGTCTCTGTCCTGTCTGTGAGCAGCTGGCCAATCAGGTGTCATGCCGGGAGGAAGTCACTGTCTGGGTTCAAACCAGTTCACTGTCCAAGTCACTGCCTGTTGTCACCCCAGCCAAGACCATCAAAAACACATTATTGTGCTTGATTCTGAGCCATTAAATAAGGCAAGACATTTTCTTTTTGCCTATATTTTCAGTGACAAAATCTAAATAACGAATACAGACAGATTTAAATATATGGTTTTATTTTGTTGATGTATAAGCTACAAAGATTTGTTTAGGGGGGAGTTGGGATATTTTGTTTATTTTTTGCATAAACAAAGTTATTAGTGAATTTCGCTTTGTTTTTTGGGGTTCAAAACTCCAATGTATTTTTGAGAAAATGGTCAATGAAGTTGATGCAACATTGAATCAGTGCAATAATGATTCTTTTTTTATTGTGAGGATTTGGTAATTTATTTGTTTCCAGGTGAAAGTTTATATATTGTATTTAAGAAATCAAACTGGCTCAAAATCTGAAAATTGAAAAAAACTATGCCTGATCTGTCCTAATGGTGGAAAGACATTTGTTTTGTCCTCTTTTAGAATTATTGTAAACTCAGACATTTGAGGAAATAATACTGTGCGTCCGTATATGGGGCATCTTTGTCAATTTAATGAGTTTGGAGGCTATATTTCTTGCATTTTCCTTGGGCCTTTTATTTATTCTCTAAGTAGTGAAGAGCAAAACTCAAATGGAGAGACTGCTGAGTGCTGAGGGCAAGGAAGCTGACTGGGAGGGAAGAGTTCCCTTCCACAAGAGACATTTTCGAAAACTCTGTCCTGATACAAGCTCAGAAAATTATTGGGAATGTATCTCACTTTCTGAACTGTGAATATGAACTGCTCCCATCGGGAAGACGCTACAGAGCGCACAGCTTCAAGAGCAACAGATACAAGCTCTCCTTCCTCCCCTGGTCTGTGTCTCTCCTAAACAAAAGGAACAAGTAGAGATGTGGCCTAACGCCTGATATCTATTGCCAACCTGTGATGTACTGAGTATGATGTGTGTGTGGCAGCTGCGGGCAATGAGCCCAAGACAAATTTCCCCACTGGGGACAATAAAGTTTACCTAACCTAACCTAAGTACCCCCTGCCTCGATGGTTTTGATGATTAGTTAAAAAGAAAGTGAATGACAAAAACTCTTATGTATCAATAAAAAGGCTACTGGATATTTTCAAATTCCAACTCTTTACACTTAAATGTTAAAAATACAAGTATACAGTTTTATCTTATTTTGTATCGGGAATTATTCAAAGTATTCCCTTTTAAAGGGACTATACCAGACCATACCATTTTTCCTAGTAGTGGGATGAAATTATTTTTTTCCTCCTTTAGTATATTGCAAACTCAAGCATTTCTGGAAATAATACAGTGCATCTGAATATAAACCATTTATTGTCAATTTCATGGTTTGCCGGCTTTCTAGCATTTCTGTGACTATGACCCTAAAAAGTGACCCTGCCAGTAGCTAAATGTACGGTGGCCCCCTGGTGCAAAGTCAAAATGAATAAATATCCACAAAAAAATGTAAGAAAGTGACTTTTATTTAAAAAGGCATCCCTAAAAAAAAAAAAAGGCCCTCGAATTAAAATATGATACTATGGAAAATTAAATTCCTTTATTAAAATAAAATTATATGAAAAATTAAAACAATGCCCTATTTTAAAATTGACCATCGTCACATTTTTCAAGTGTCTGGAAAAAAAAAAAAACCTTCCTTGAAAAAAAAAGAACATGTCTCTCTTTAAACAAAAGAGGGCGCCGTTCAATCAAAACGTCACCTGCCTCAAAAATTAAGACAGACCTCGAAAATTAAAGCCGCAAGCTAATGTGGCTAATGCTAGGGAAGTGAAGTTGACGTTTCAGGCCGTAAGGTGAACCCTGTTTTCGTGTTGTCCCGTTCCACTGAAAGGGAAATACTCGATCTCCAGTCCATAAATAATAACGAGTTATGTTAAGTTACCAAAAAAAAAAGGTTGGTCGCAAAATATGCAGCCAATTATTCATATCTAAGCATTTATTGCAGAAACTACTTTGGTGGCACGGTCTGTCACGTGATCGTGCTGCACCAATGGGGATGGCTAGCTTCTGTGTCCAAGCCACATTGCTGTATAGTGCTGCGTCTTTTGTTGTAACATCAGAAATTATGCCAATGAAACAATATATTACTACCGCTCTCCTCTGGACGAAAACGAGGAGAGGACATGGCATAAACTGATAAGGTAAGTTATCATGAATAATACATGATAAGTGGAGGCTAGCGCCAGAAGCTAACATCAGCTAGCTTGGGAAGTGGGCAAAATATGTTTACTTTTTACGCTTCTTTCACAGTAAAAACAACTTTTCATGGCATTTTGAGGCGAGAAATGTTCACTTTTAATGCAAACACCGTGGTCTATTTACCGCCATAATCTGGTGTAAAGTGAGCTCCAACCTCTTGCTAACATTAGAGCTCCAGCCTCTTGCTAACATTAGAGCTCCAGCCTCTTGCTAACATTAGAGCTCCAGCCTCTTGCTAACATTAGAGCTCCAGCCTCTTGCTAACATTAGAGCTCCAGCCTCTTGCTAACATTAGAGCTCCAGCCTCTTGCTAACATTAGAGCTCCAGCCTCTTGCTAACACAGGGGGCATTAGAGTCAACTGTAGCCGGGCTGTGCAGCCCGTGACCCGGCTGCATCTTCAAAAAGCTCCGCTGGTGCGTTTGGTCTCGTTCGCCCTAGAAATCATTCAAATCTGAGCGGAGGTGTCCGTAGTTGACTTTAGTTGACTGCATATTACTATCAGTGGTAAAAGTTTGGCCAAAAAATGAAGGAAAGAGCTTCACATTTCAAATACAAACAAAAAAAAATCTCCCTGAGGGAGAAGAAGACACAGGTCAGGCTGAGAGCACAGCGACAGAAGCTGCTAGTAACAGGAGCAGAGGAGTTTACAGAAAACACTGAAACAAGTGTATATCGTTTGTTTAGAATCATAAAATTACTACAAAGAACTAAAGCATGTCGCCAAAATAGGGCTATTTACTTTGTATTGCCCGTTTCATTTTACTGCAGTTTGCACTTTGTTTTGGTTAATGTTGTATTGTTACACTTTGGGTAAACGGTTCTTAAGTTAGTTATAGTGTGTTTTATAGAAATGTATCATTGGCTCTTTGATTAAGGTCAAGGTCACTCTAAAAACTTTAGAGGCTTAGTTTTAACATGCAGCTGTTTGAGTTATTTACAGTTAAAGTAAAAACAAAAAATAATCATTAGATTAGTCGACTAATCGAAAAAATAATCACTGACTAATCGATGATTAAAATAATCATATAATAATATGTGCAGTCTGTTCAGGGCCTTAGACTTTTGTCCTCATGCACATCCACTGTACCAGACTAAACATTTTATAATTTAAGTATCTCTTATGTATTCTGTTGCAGATGCCCCCAGGCTGACGGCGTGAGGGAAGTGTAATGTAGTGTGTTCATTTTCCATAGTATCATATTTTAATTTGAGGGCCTTATTCTTTTTTAATTAGGGATGACTTTTTAATTAAAAGTCACTTTCTTAATTTTTTTTGTGGATACTTATTAATTTTGACTTTGCACCAGGGGGCCACCATATAAATGTGCTTATAAACTCATCTCTAAGAAGAAACAGGATTTTATAAATGTGTGAGGAAAGTTAAGAATGTGTTTGGACCACAACTATCAATTTATTTTAGTCACTCCCCCTTTCATTATTTGTAATTTAAATATCAGGTATAGTGCCTTTAAGCTCCCCCGTACCCCTGGTTGTGAAACACTGGCCTACGATGTTCTTATAAACTCATCTTTATCAAGAAATGGGATTTTGGAAATGTGTGAGTAAAGTTAGGAATGTGTTTGGTTCAATTTAATTTACTTGCTCACTCTTTCATTATTTGTAATAAATTTTAAAAAATCAAAAGAAAATCAGGTCAAGTACCTTTAAATCCTACAGTAGCTACTGTGGCCAGGAGCTGATCAGGAGTACCTATCTGGAGGATTTGTGTATTGTACATGCACTGACAGGGACAGTGGGAACTCCACATACAAAGGCCCCACTTCTTGCTTCGGAACGACAGCTGTAACCACATACCACTCTCACACACATTTACTTTAACCTGATTCACATCACACTTGGCACAGGACTGTATACCTTAAGATGACAATGTCCATATTTCCAGTTTTCTACCCCACTGTGTACTCCTAATTGCTTATACAGTATAAGGGCCTGGCATGTCCCTTTCTGTGTGGGCTGTGTCCCTCTAAAGCTCACATTTGGACCCTTTCTCCCGCTCTCCGATCTGAGAAATAAACGTTGTTGGCAATGTTTACCTCATCCAGATCCTACAATCTCTCAAGCAAAACTAAACACAAACACAATTACATTAAGGAGGCCTTTAATTAGGACTTAAATGTGCTTGTAAATTATAGACCGAAAGTAAACGGTTGTGTAAAGGGGAGATTCCCAAAGCACAAAGCATGACATGTTTATTGAAAGTCCTTCTTGGCAAAAGGATAATGAATAGGTATACTTAACATCTTAGAGATATATTGACCCAGGTTTGCAAATTGCCAAAGAGTGTAGAGGGATCTGTTTCGACCACATTTCCAGTGGCCTACTCGGGGAGTTGTTTTAAAGGCCTGTGTGGTCTGAGAGAGTGCAAAGAGAGCGGCGAGATGTTGAAAGGGGGAGGTTTACTGGGACCATCCCGCCCTGGGATATGGGTATGCCTGTGTGGTCCGCAGCAGATGAAGCGGCTGCCCAAAGGAGAGTGGACAGAAGCTCTTAGCCAACATTCACTGGCTCAACGAGGGACAGTGCAGTATCTTCTTATTAATATTGAGTTTACCGTCAGGGGAAGGGAGGTCGGCGCACCTCAAAAATGCAGCACTCTACAGCCACTTATGTCACATTTTTATGGTTTGAACAAAGAATGAATAGCATTTTGAAAACACATTATTACCAAACGGATTTACATAGATAAATAGGAACAGCGCCAAAGACTGGAGACAAGCCGTCATGGTCTTTGTGGCGAAGGTTAAGACGCAGGATAAATGGAAAATAAGCGCAACAGAGCTCCCAAAAGACACCAACAGCTCCAGGCAGCGTTATTAGCTGATTGTCTAAACTATACAGCTCTAAATGCATAAGCCGAGTGTTTACGTTTGGTCAGGATTATAAGATAAACATAAAGTCCGTGGAGCGTTTCGTCTTATTTTCATTCTGTTTACATTAAGATATATCTTAGGATCTTCTGAGGTTGCTGATTGTAAAATATGAGCAATTTTGTGAACTTATTACGAAATCCTCCACATCATAAATAGTACAATCAAAGTACCTTTTTAAAAGGATTTTTGGCTTATACGCTTTAATCGATGGGACGGCGCGGTGAAAGTGGATGACGAGTGGGGAGCCGAACCTCGATCCCACGAAGCTGAAGCCAATAGAGCGTTGCGTGTACATGCACAGCTGCCTTCTGTCGTCTATTGGGGCACATCAAAATACCTTCTTGACTATTTTATGTAGCGTGTGTGTGCGATATTCCGATAGTGTGATATGCTAAATAAAATTTAACACTTGCAGCATGTACATATTTCAGAGCAGCGTGAGCAGTCGGAGAAATCGGAGAAGCCGGTGTGTGGATATCCAGAGCAGGGTGCATCCACAACAAACAGAAACTTGAAGAAGATCACAGAAGACAAACAGTGACGCACACGCTCCGCTTCAGAGCAAACACAGACAAGCAACAAACAGCACCAGCGTAAACGAGCCGGACACACGCAGCGTCGGACAGCAGGACATGCTCCTCACAGACACCTTTGATCCGCTAAAGATTGATCTCAGACGCAAAAGTAAACATTATGGTCCAGGATGAAGCCAAACAGCTAATGAAGAGCAGAGGAGTGGAGGCCAAGACATGAAGCGAGTGCACAAAACAGAAGACTTACTGTAGGTTACAAGAAATAGTAGATAACAATTGTAGGCGTTGTTGTGTACATATGTAGTGTGAAATGGGAAAATAGATGCCTAAAATAAAGTCTAATTAAAGAAATAAATAAGTAGTGTTGTGTTAACTCTCACACAAAGGCAACAATTTTCCTCCCAGCTTAATTCAAAAGGGCAAAGTTAATCCAGCTCTATTGTATTCTAAACTGAGACAAACAATTCAGCACTTCTGTATTTGACCAACATTTTGGCGCCAAGATGAACCGTAGGGATCGCACCAGAGCCGCACCATCTTTTAC
Source organism: Lesueurigobius sanzi (assembly GCA_900303255.1). Taxonomy (NCBI): domain Eukaryota; kingdom Metazoa; phylum Chordata; class Actinopteri; order Gobiiformes; family Gobiidae; genus Lesueurigobius; species Lesueurigobius sanzi. Next base: position 10,154 of record OMNZ01016462.1, read on the forward strand.
TTATTATAATTCAACAAGACCATGGACAGACTCCAGCAGTGGCGGCCCAAACCACCAAAGAGATTATTAAACTGGAAACATGGTAAAGTACATTCATGTGCAGTGACACCACAACTGAAAAGCCCTGGCTTCAGACGTGGAAACCGGCTCAATATCAGACACAGCTTGACTTCTGAAATAGAGATGTGGAAAAGACAGGAGTGGGATTTCAGTTTTATGGTAGATTAGATTAATATACTGTACCTGGAATCTGTAAAATATAGTTTTGAAACCTTATTTTAGTAGAGTGAGTGATAATTTACATCATCAGCCCTGTAAAGCCCAGAAAATTCAAATTTTCACTATAATACATCAGGTTTTTTGTTTTTTTTTAGGGAAAAAAATACTGTGTTGATGGAGAGGTCTCAAATATGATACAATTGGCGTTAAAAAAAAACAAAGTGAAGACAGGCCTGGACCCTTACTACAGGATATTAAGCAAAAACAGAAATTGATTGTATAATTCAAGATAATGATCTTGCACAGTACAGGATCTGATATCAGTAATTAAGGGCCAATGTCAAAGTTGTTTGTCCAGGACCAATGTTACAGCCAGCCAATCAGGGGTCAGTGGTGCTAGATAGTCGGCTCAGGAGGTACGGTCTGCTTTGAAAACTTGTGAACATGTCATGACAAAAATTAAGTTTAGGGACAGGGAAACCTTTAAGTTTAGGGCTAGGGCTAGGTTTAGGTTTAGGTATATTTTCAGACAAACCAACTCTATCTCTATCCAAAATGACAGCAGACCACTCCTGTTCCTAAACTTATTTTTTGTCACGACATCTCAAGTTTTCACCCCGGATTGGCTGGCTGTAATATTGGTCCTGGGCAAACAACTTTGACATTGGCCCTGGACTCTTTAAGAGTCCAGAGTCCAGAGCATCACAGATGCATTGTCTAATGCAGTAGTAGTTCATTAGACAATGCATCTGTCTATGAATGGGAATGTCATCGGTTTGAGTCCAGCCAGAGCATATATGGTTTTGGTATTTAAAAAATCTGCCAAATCATCATACAACTCTTTCAGTGGCCAATTCTGATGATAAGAGAACAGCTGAATAAGAAATAAACACTTTGGTAACGCTTTATAATAAGGGTACATGAATTACTGCATAATTCATCATGAATTCATGTGAGTTCATTACTTTTCAAGATGAAATACTCATGAATTAACACAGTGAATTAAGGCAATGAATTCATTAATGATCATAAGTAATTAATCATGATCATGAGGAATTCTTTGAGCATAAGATACAGACAGGGGAGAGCACAAACCTTTGTATAAACTTACGAACAAAATCAAATCATCAGCTGAAAGAATTAATCATCATCATGATTAATTATTCATGAATTCATTGCTCAGTGAACTTTGTTTATTCGTGAGGATGTCCCTATGCCCTTATTATAAACCATTACCAAAACTTTTTCTTTGTGTGAGCCTTACAATTACTAGTCCATTGAAACAGACAAATGACTTGTGGTACGGCTTAATTAAATTATCATTATCAACATTATCTATTGAAAATCTCATAATTTACAGACAAATATTTGTAAATAATGAATTCATCTAACCCTTGTTTGTATGACCTCCAACATGAAAAAGACCAAAGAAGACTATTAGCAGACAAACTGTACAGTGGTGGCTGTGCAGACCTCTCATGTGCATACTAAATGTTCCTCAAAACATTAGTCTCCGCAAAATTTAGACTTCCGCACTGCTCCCTTCTGACACTGAGCTGAATTACAACAAGCACAGATAGTGGTGAAGCAGCAGACAACACATTTTATTTCATTGTGGGTCTTCCATTTCCAGAAGATTCTCTTTATGTTTGAATAGTCAGATGTAAGATAATCAGCTAGTCTTACATTTTACTAAGAATGGAAAGAAGCTCCTGAAGGTAGAAGCATCCTCATCTCAATCAGTCAACGATATTTGAACATTTCTGGATGACTGAGGCAATCTGTCTCTTTCTCTGTTTAGTATTACACCCCAAAGTTACACGGCGATCAGCATAATATATTTCTACATATAATTTGAACAAAACTACATGCAACTTTGTCAATTTTGTTTCACAAGTTTGTAAACACGGACACGACCTTTGCCCTTTGACCCTAATGTTATGTTTAAGCAGACTGCTCCTGCACATGAGAGCATTGTGTCCCAGTGTGCAGAGTGTGAGGTGGGCTTTGTAGATACTTGCAGCAGCCATCCATCTCCATGAAGACAAACACCACAGAGATCACAAACATGGAGGAATGCAGAAAGAGGGAGTTCAACCTCCACCAGTTTATCTACAACATTTATGATCGCTCTGACAGGAAATATGTGATGCATCCAGGCACAGTCTTCTGTAGCTGTAGGAGATCGACAAATGTGTTATCTGCATTTGATCCATGCAGTGGGCGTCAACAGAGCAGTGGCCAGGGAGTCTATTCCAGATCTGGGATTATGGTGATGGCTACAGACCTGTTAGCCAATACTCTGCTTGCTTTAGATTGATTATGAAACTGGAGACGCTGGAGGAAACTCCTGAGAATGGAATCTGGAACCTTCTCGTTGTGAGGCAAGAGTGCCATCCAGTAACCACTCAACTGCTGTGTGCAGTATTCATCTTTTGTGCTGAATTTGTGTCAAACAGCACAGTTGGTTTCTACGTTTGTGGGTCTAACAGAGACATTTTGAAGACGATTTTCTGAGGTCGTTTTTACACTGACGCTGGTTAGGTCGACTTGAAGAGGCTCTCGATGTGAGAGTGGTGCTTTTGGGTCAGAGTAAATCCAGCCGCAGCTCTTTAGGCCGGTCTAAAGAGCTGGTTACGGAGCGGCCTCTGACCCCACTCTGCTGAGAGCCAGGTGTGGTGTGAAGGCGGCCAACTTTGGGCCGACCTACTTTCAATTTCATTCTGAAGAAAGGGCTTCTAACATACCTGTATGTTTGAGGAGACAACATTGGATCAACTTATACCCTGTAAACCCTGGTTCGCTGGGATAATTTAGGAAAGATGAGGAAATCTGTGACCTTGGGCCCGATCTTGCAGCGCAGCGTAGATGTCAAGCGCAGGTGACAAGTTGCAAATGCAACTTGAGATGCAACTTGTCACCTGCGCCGGTCTGAGAGGGGGCGGAGCTCCAGATGAATGAGGAAGAGTGAAGCGTGACCGGGCGTGACCCACCGCCCATATTCGTTCAAGGAATATAATATGAATAATCGCGAAGAATAAGCACAGGATTAATAAGAATAAAATTAATAACACATAACAATAACAGCAATAGGCAACTAAAACGAAATTATTAATAAACAGACATTGATTCTGACAACCTCCTCCTTTCGGCCTTTTCCTCGTTACATTTGCGCCATTTAACTCGCTTTTCAGTGACGTGCACAGAGGTCTTA
>OMNZ01016463.1:0-16439 GCA_900303255.1 Lesueurigobius sanzi
GCGTCCGCTTGGGCGTAGCCTGGGGCGCTTGTACCTCTTTCATTTCACCACTAGGGGTGCTATTGTTCTACCCCAAGTTTGACCGGGGCCTTGTGTGAATAAATCATGAAACATTTCGTTTTAACATTTTTCTCAGAACAAAGTTGAAAACAAAACAGTTTGGAAACAGTAGTAAAACGTATTTGAAATAGTCATTAAAAACACACTTGAACAGTTCCTTTGGTTAAGTGGGGAGAGACAAGGAGTTTTGGCTGCTGTTTGTCTGTGTTGTTCCTGGGGACACAGGGCTTACAGCAGGGGTCCAGATCTTGATAAGAACATCGAGGCAGTCATGAGGCCTACAAAAGGTGGATCACAGGGGTCCAGGGGGTCGCATTTATAAAGCTCACATACGAACCAAAACCTTGCGTATGAACTCTTCTGTGCCAAAGGTGGTATTTATAGAAACCAAACTGAACGTGAAACATAACGCACCTCCACGTCTGCTATCGAGCTGTCGTACGCACAATTTGGAGAAAGGGGGAAGCAGCGACACACAGTTTGGTGGTGTATTTTGATCCCAAACATTGCAGTATGTCCTGAGAAACCAATGTGGATCTACACACATGCTCCATAAACCTTATTTCTCTGTGAAATTAACCTCCCGTAGGTACGGCCTCAGAGACAGGAGTGAGTTTCAGGAAGTCACGTTTGGTGCATGTTTGATACAGCTTGTCTATCATTTTATATTTACGTAGAAAATGAGACAGAGATTTGTTTTCGGGGCAGTCAAATGGATTCCCTACAGTAAATAGTGTTGAAAATAAAGAAATAAACAATACATAAAATGTGATCCCAAACTTTCGACCAATGGTGTATTTTTTCATTCATACATTTCAGCCAGAACTGTGATTTATTTTCACTAAATCAGGCATCTGTATCGATTATATGGAAATGAGTGACCATCAGTATAGCTTCAAATGTTTTATTATCGTGCATCCCTATTCACTTTATTACCAAACTGTGAGAGGTTTGAAAATAAATGCCATCTGCTCATCAACAGGGGCGACGGGCCGTTAAAAGAGGTACTGTAAGCGCATGTCAGCAAGCAAAAGACCTGATCAGGGTAAATCTCATCAATGTATCATTTTTGCTCACTACCATCTGAGGAAAGCTAAGTGTTCTGTGTTATCTTCAGTCCAACTCTGAGCACATCTCGCTCCAACCGCTGCGTGTGGAGATCCTTCACGCTTCAGTCATGGCCCATCAGACCTTCGCTCTACGTCTGGGCTCCTGGTTCCAAAAAATCATCGGTCACTCTGGTACTGACACAAGAATCACACAGTACCCATTTGAACCTGGCTTTTACGCAGTGTTCATTTTGTCAACTAAAAAGATTTTGTCATCATTTTAGTCACAGTAATATTTTTGCTGACTGAAATTAAATTAGGTGAGACTCTGTAGATGAATAGGGAAATAAATTATTATTGTGTGATATTAATTTGAAAACGTTTCTCTATATTACTGACATTTGACGAAAAAAAATGTGTAGCAAGTTTTTGTCAATTTATGCTTTCATGACAAAATTGAAATAACAGATTTGTTCAGAGGGGAATTTGAATACCTAGTTTACTTTTTTAATACACTGTCAAATTAAAATTTTGCCTTGTTTTTTAGGGTTCAAAAGTCAATAAATCAGGCTACGAATTAAATATTGAAGAACCCCACTGAACACACTTTCAGGGACAATTTAAGTCCAAGCCTGTAAAGTTTTGGACAACTAAAGTGGAGATGTTGTTGCCACAATGTGTACATTTTGAGAAAATTTTAATACATAGTTGTATGGAGAGTGCATGCACTTCAGTAACTTTTTTAAAGTAACTGTAATTCTTAGAGTAGTTTTATCATGTGGTGCTTTTTACTCCTAGAGTATAATATTATAATGAAGTTGCTGTACTCTTACTTAAAAAATAGATACTTTTAGTAAATCTGTATGTGGTAAAAGCTTCATATTGACATAAATAGACGTTTGTGTTTCTTGTTCTTTAAAATTATTTCTTTTTATACAGTTACTCAGCACTCAAGTAGTATATCAAGAGTACTTTTTACTTCTACTTGAATCAAATTATTTTTAAGTAACGTTACCCTTACGAGGAGTAAAATATTTGGCTACTCTACCCACCACGTCTGATTAATGCTAAATAAAAATGAAATTACAATTTGAAAGAGTCTAATATAATTACATTTACTGCCAAAGGAACAGGTATGTGTTTTGTTCACCTGGAGAAGATGTTTGAATACAATAGTGTAAATGTAAAGTTTGGATTTAGTTGACTAACTTTACATGGAATTTCTGTTGACTAAAATTAGACTAAAACTAAAAATAATGATTTGACTAAACCCTGACTAAAACTAAATGACATTTCCGTCAAAGCCTAAGACTAAACACAGTTGTGCTCATAAGATTACAGTGTATGTAAACTTACGCAGAATATGAATGATGACACAAAAACCTTTTATTTCACTCATTGTTAGTGGTTGCGGGAAGCCATTTATTTATTTATTCAAAAAACCTGTTTGTTTACGCTTTTGAACTTGAAACTGTTCCTGATCAAAAGTTCACATATTGAGAATCTTGAAACAAACAATTTTCCTGGCAGTTGTTGAAGGTCATATAAACGTTAGATCAGGGACATTTGAGTAGTTTCTGTTTCATTATGATTTCAAAAGAATGAACTCAGTTCTTTGACAATAAATGGCTTTGCACAACTACTAAAAAAAGATTTTTGTGTTATCATTCATGTTCTATGAAAAATGGCCAAAACATAACGCATGTAGACTTACGAGCACAACTGTAAATGCTTGTTTTTCAGCCAGACTAATATTTGAACATTATTCCATGTTCAGAGTGGCATCAGTCTCATGTGCCTAACTGTGCTCTTTGCAGCGGGCTTCAGACAGGCCTTTTGCCAGGTGGCTCTGGAGCCCAGTGCAGACGGTGACACGCCCTGTCTCATCAGCCGCCTCATGTTACATGATGCCAAGATGTACAAAGGTACACACTTCTGCTTTGTATATGTGTATTTGCATATTCTTATTCTGTAATAACAATACTATGTCCTCCAGGAGCCCGCAAGATAGTACATGAACTCATTTTCTGCAGTATGCTGATGGAAACTGAATTCAAAAGGCTTTTTGCCATTGAGTTTACAAAGGTAAAGATTTTACATGTTTTATAGTTCTTTTGTTCAGTGTGTTCTGACCTTTTGTATTGTCTGTTGGTATGGGGCTCACACAGAATAATAAACCATGCACAATCACAAGCAGAATCCCAGACATCCCCCTGAACAGCCTACCAGACATTTACCTCAGGCTCTGGACAACGCAAATAAAATATTATCAGAGTCAAATAGGGATGTCAAGATTGCATTTTTTTAAGTCACGATTGCTGTGAGAAAAAATGTTGAGATTTTACGATTATTCACAATTTTTGTAATTGAGGGGAAAAAACTTGCAGTGTCACTCGTTTGTACCATGACATAGCAAACGCAGTGCTGCACATCTTTTTCTTTTGGGACTCTTCTTTTATGCAATTATCATGCAAAGATGGATAAGATTTTCTCTCTGTACATTGGATTATTTAATCAATTGCTGACTTCATAAATCTTTGGTGGAACAGTTGAGTGCGCTCCGTTTGGACACGTTCACACTCCGGCTCATGAGAAACAATTTACCTTGAATATGGCCGTATTTGGTCAGGCCTGCTGTTTTTTTCCCCCTCCGTTTATACAACATATTGATGTTGGACACATGTCTGGATGAAGTACGCAAGGAGTCTGCAACCTTAGGCACGCGTGCCACAACTGGCACATACAGGAATTTTCAGTGGCACACTGACGATGATGCACTAGGGGTTGAACGACTTCATTATTTTAAAAGTCGACTGTCTGTGCATGCTTGTCGAGTAGACTAATCTATGGCGTCATCATGAATAAAAAATATATTATAACCATTGTAATTTTCTACTGAGCCAGGCCAAGCTATATGTTACGCCTATACAAAGCACAATAACCACCTCAACAATCATGTTTAAGCATCAGATCTCACAAGCAGAATGCATTCAACGCAGAGCTAACCCACTGTGTTAACATTAAACATGCAACTCTTACCACGTTTTACTCTCTTCTTTCCATAAGTTAAGCGTCCTCCGTAAAATATAATAGTCTGTCCCAATGTTTAATGCCCATTTTTCAGAAGTTTCCGCTGTCAGAGAAGATAGCAGCGCAAGATAGCAGCCGCTCCCGTCTGGCAGCAGGAGGCTGACCAATCAGAAGCCACTCTTGCGGGACATGCAGCCCACACGTGCGCTCAGAGGAGACTGTTATTGATCAGGCTGTCGAGCAGAAATAAAACCTGTTATGAAAACAGAGGCTGAGTCTATCTCCAGATCAGGCCGACAGCAAAGCGCTGCAGACACTGCATTTAACAAGATTTTATCTGGCGATCTGAAATCATCATACATTAGGGGACTTTTGGAATTATTGATTGTAGTATATCTGGTACTACTGGCTAGTCGACGTCACGTGAACAAAGTCGGGAGACAACTCCTCTTTTTAACAACACCAGTAATTGAATGGCACACTAACTAACAAGAAAATATGTAATTGGCACATGTCAAAAAGGTTGCCGACCCCTGAAGTACACTGTCTTTGTGAATGTTTTTACTTGCTGCTAGGGATGTCGAGATTAACCGGTTTCTCATGAGCCATATTGCCTATGTGTCTAAACAGAGCGCACTCAACAAGGAAGAAATGGCCCAGTGTTCCACCAAAAATATACAGAGTCAGCGACTGGTTAAATAATCCAATGTGCAGAGACAAAATCCTATCTGTCTTTGCTGATAATTATATAACGTGGCCAAAGGAAGGGTCCCAAAAGAACTATGCAGCGCTGCATTTGTCATAATAAAATTTGGATAAAGTGAAACTGCAAGTGCGTGGAAATCAGCGAATCTGTTCAATAGGTTTTTAACTAAAACAATTAAATACATATAAAATATACATATGAAGCCTAGTTTCTTTTTTGTGAAAGTTCGGACAGTGCTTTTTGTACGATTTTGAGAAACTTTCCCATTTTCTTTCTTAGTTCCAATCGTAAATAGTCGTAAAATCCCGATATTTTTTTGTCACACTAATCGTGATTCAAAAATTTGCAATCGTGACATCCCTACTTGCTGCCAATGAATTCAAAGAAAATAAATGATTTACCTTTCTATTTTATAAGAAATATGTGATAGAGCTTATCTGTTAGCTTCATAAATGATCCTTCTCTTCAGCATTACAAAGAACTGCAGAAGGACTTCACCAATGACGACCATGAGAGGAGTATATCAATCACTGCTCTGTCTGTTCAGATCTTCACTGTACCGACTCTGGTATGGTAGATCATCTCCGACTCCTGTGACTTCACAAAGAAATCTAGCTCTATTTCTGATCCTGTATTTGTGGTTTTAGGCGAGACATCTGATAGAAGAAGGAAATGTCATCAAGGTCATAGTGGAAACTGTCACAGCGCTGCTTCGCGAACATTTAGACGTCAACAATCGCTTTTTCTTCCTCGGCTACAACTCTGACAAGTTTTCACGCATACAGGTCATCTTCCACGACCTCAGGTAAATCTATCCTCCCTTCAACACTTCCCCCAGGTTTAGGTTATAGCTTTTTAATTCTAATGAATGGCATTTGACTGTCTCAGGTACATTCTCATCAGTAAGCCTTCTATGTGGACGGAAGAGCTGCGCAAACAGTTCTTAGAGGGGTTCATAGCCTTCCTCGGTCTTCTCAAATGCATGCAGGTACTCAATCAAATGTTGTTCTCTATGCTCATTTCATTTCCTCAAACACTGTCTGGCCAAAGAAAAAGCAAACTAAGCAATTAAAGCAAATAGATCTGGGGTTGCTGCAGTTGGTCAGTTTTATGTTCAGCAACGCTATGTGCCCAAAGAATGAGGTCTGCTGATTACCTTAATATCCTGAATGACCAGGTTATTCCATCAAATAGGGCTGGGTGATTTGATTAATTCATCATTAATACATTCATAAAATCGACGATGGGGAAAATAGCTAAATCGTGGAATCAAGTCCATAGCATCCTGGTAGCATCACGTCCACTTCATGTGCATCACGCGGCTTATTTAGCCACTTTTTAAACTGCTCCATAGCTGGAAAATTCGGAAATTACACCAGTGCATAATCAACCAACTTTACAAATCTCCTTCTGGCCTTTGCTGGCAGCACCATGCTGAACTCCGCCCCTTTCCCGTTGTGTGCGTGTCTCCACAGAGACGCTCTCAATCTCAGCAACATGTATAATGCTTGAGGATAAAATACGAAGAGTTTGTTTGCAAAAGCAGATATCTCCGTTTTGATTTTTTTGCTAAGTTGTTTTAAATTTGTATTACCGTCCTCTACAGGTAGCACCAGTAAAGTTAAAGGTGAATTAATTTGATCAATAACAAGTGACTTCATATTTCTGATGCACTAAAATAGATCTGGTCATTAAAATGTCATCTACAAAAAGAGAAAACTACAAGCATACGTTGATTTTTGTCAATGGCACTTATCTGTTTTTGCAAATAAACTCTTCATATGTTTTTGAAAACTCTATGGCTTAAGGAAATGAGTTTTAAGAAGAAAAAGTTTGTTTATTTATTTATCAGGACATTGTACTATTACATTATGCTCAAGAACAAAGATGACTGTACCAGACTGTAGCTTTTTCAAGCTGATTTCCGTCTGTAGTCTTTAGGGAAAAGTGTCATATATACAGTGCAGTCACATCCAAAACAGAAAAAAGACTAATTACATTTTATGATTAAATGATTGCAAAATGAATCCATATAAGAAAGAAGACTGGAAATGAAAACTAAAATAAACAACTAGCCTATCTATATAAATGGGTTGTATTGTCTTTCAGGTGTAAATGGATGGATAGGCTCGATTCCTGCTGAACTGCAGTAGCCTAATATAGTTCCTGAAATGAATGATAGTAAAGCTTTGACTCTGAGCAGTTTTGACAAGACCAGCTGTCCCATTTTGATTAAAATCAATTAAAAGCGTAATAGTCTGTTTAGTCATTTTAGTCACCATATATTCTAATGCTCTTGCCCTCGTTCCCAGGGAATGGAGGAGGTGAAGCGACAGTTCGGTCAGCACATTGCGGTGGAGCCAGAATGGGAGGCCGGCTTTGCCCTTCAGATCCAGCAGCGCCATATCCTCACCATGTTCCAGGAATGGTGCTCCTCTGACGTCCGTTCATTTACCTTCTATTGCCTATGTAAAACAGTAGTGCTGACCTCCCTGTTTGACATTTGCCTATGCCTTCTCTTCCAGGATGAGATCTTGCTGCTGACGTTTAAAGAGTGCCACAGAATCCTGATGCAGTGCAGTAATCAGCCGTTCCGCCGTGACGCTTCAGATTACTACATGTGCAAGCATATCCTCCATGTTCGCCCATACAAGGTGTCTCAGGAGCCAGTCAGCATACACCTGCCCATCTCCAGGCTTTTAGCTGGTATGGAACAGGGCATCTTGTATTATGAAATATATTAGAATCTGTTTAGATACCTTCACTTTTGTATGGAACGTTTTATATAAAATGCTTTATTGTCATTATACTCGAGTACAAATACATTTGTAATGAGACATTTTATAAAACTCACACAATCAAAAATAGCAGCAGCTTTAAGGTGCTCGCTGATAAAAAAAAAAAAGAAAAACTTCCTCAGTCTAGTGGTATGTGACCTTATACATTTTGTGCTGTATTTATAACAATGGTTTCAAACCAAAATCCCAGTCTATTTCAATCCAATAAACACACTGAGACAAAAATTAGTTCACCCTAAAGACAAAACCCCAAGCCACAAACTGCAATGTAGTGTACTCAATCCATTGCAAAGAAGAGAAGTACAAAGAGCATTACATTGGAGAGACAACAACGACTTCATAAAAGGCTTCATCACCACCGCAGACAAAGCTCTAGTGGCCCTCAGTCCGCTGTGCATCTCCATCTCAAAGCCACTAATCACTCATTTGAGGACAGTGAAGTTAAGATTTTAGCAAAAGAAACAAGATGGTTTGAGGGAGAAGTGAAAGAAGCTATTTTTGTAAAGAAAGAAAACCCTTCTATGAACAGAAATGGGGGCTTCGCTTTAGTTTTGCCCCTGTTTATAGCAGTGTTCTTTGCCCGAACCCGGAGCTTCTGTTATACTAAACAGGCTGGGTCAGAGCCCACAGCAGAACATTAGAAAGGTAATGGGCAGTGATCAAGTGTGAGCAGGGCTATTGAGGCTGAGACTGACAACAAAGGTTGTTTTTCCTCTAGGTGAGACTAACCTTTAGAACAAAGAGAGGTGGGACTTACAGATAATATAGACCAGTAGGACGAGTTGAAGTCCACCTGGGTCCAGGTTTGCTCAGTACTGACAAAGCTCTTTAGATGAAGAGCAAAACGTCCTACACTTCAAGTGTAGGATGTTTTGTACAGATGAAGACTGATGAATCTTTGCTGGGGTTTTTTTGGTCTGGTTTTGTCCTTTACCAAAGGTAGTAACTACAGTATATCATAGTATATCGGTTGAAATAAAGCTAGAAGGCTTTCTTAACTCATTGACTGCCAATGACGTTTATAGACGTCAATTAAAATCCGCACGTTGACTGCCAATGACGTCTATAGACGTCAATTAGGTTTTTTGATGGGGCAGGGTGGAGAACGATCTGACGGAGCTTGTGTAAAAAAATCAGGCCTCTAGACAGAAAGGGACTGATTCAGTACATCGCAAAAGTCGCATAAAATATATTTTTTTTAGAGCACTCTCACTCTCACTCTTGTTTCTGCTGTATTATATAATGAAAACACTTTTCAGTTGTTTGAGATGTCACTAAAGCAAAAAATACTATAATCAAAGACATTTTTCTGCTTGAAATGTTGCTTTTCACAAAAAGGCAGTTTTCTCAGTTTTTTGGTCAGAAACCAGCATTTTTTTCTACTGATGATTACTAAAGAATGGAAATAGGTAGAAACAAACTTCTTTTTTAGATGAAAGAAGAGAGGCTAATCTTTCATTTGGTAGGTTTGGTTTTGACATAGACCTAGAACTCCATTTTCTGTGGGTCTTTAAAAAACAGTCAAAATCCTGAAAAATCCCCGGCAGTATGGGAGACACTGATTTGAAAATGGCTGGCAGTCAATGAGTTAAGCATGCAGGAACAAACAAAACACAGCTGATCTTCAGTTAGTTATTTGATGAGGGAACAGTTTTGTTTTATTATTTTTTGTAAATGTAATGCCTTCTTTTAAATTTCTGCTTAGGTCTCTATGTACTGCTGTGCAGAACGGGTGCCATCGAGCGACTGCAAAATCCTGTAAGTTGCATACTAAACATTGAACGAGTTTCCAAAAAGAGGAGAATGTTTGTGCTCCATATGTCAATATTCTTGGCAGTGATGATGTTGCTTTGTGTCCCGGTGCAGGAGAGCTATGACTTTGCCCAGCTTGTGGAGCTTCCCCTGCGCTGTGTGGTGCTGGCTGCACAAGTCTCTGCGGAGATGTGGAGGAGAAATGGGCTGTCTTTAGTTAGCCAGGTAAAAGGGTCTATACATGAATCTGATACAGTTATGCTAGTCAGCAAATCTAAGGCTATGTTCAGACTACAGGTCTTTATGCTCAATTACATTTTTTTTTTGTATAGCGTATGTATATTACTAATTAAATGCAACCTGTGCACATGTAGTTTTCCTTCTGTTCTCATCTACTTTGACAGAGAAGCATTTCTGTTGTTTTGATGATGCATACATGCGACATGGCCGTTCAGAAGTCGTTATGGCAAAAAGTCAGATACATATCAGTTTTAGGACTTATCCAAGTGGCCTGGGTTACATCTGAAAACATCAGATGTGTGTTGTTCAGACTGACATAAAAAGATCTCCCCTCATTGTGGTGGAAGGGTTTGAGCACCCGAATAATTTGAGGAGCTCTGGGTTTGGGGTATTATGGGGTCTCCCATGGCAAACAGGTCCTAGGTGGCGGGTCAGACCAAGAGCGGTTCAGAAGTTCCTTATGATGAGACCATAAAGGCCGGTTATGTCACCCAGAGGTGAAGGAGCGTCATGGGGTCATCCTCCCATGGACCCACCACCTGCAGGAGGAGCCATAAGGGACTGGTGCAGTGTTATCCAAGCAGCTTGGACTGCTGCCCCACGACCCGGCAACAGATAAGCGGAAGATGGATAAAAAGATCTGATACAGATATGGACAAAAAAAAATGTACAGTGACTTCAGGCCGCAGTCTGAACGTAGCCTAATTCAATCCTCATAAGAAAAGAGGCAAAAAACAGATAAATTAAAGCCACATCGCTGAACATTCCAGGTGATTCAAACTCTCATCGTTTTTTCTTTATCAGGTCTATTACTATCAAGATGTGAAATGCAGAGATGAGATGTACGACAAGGATATCCTCATGTTGCAGGTTCGTTTATTGACATAAGAACATTTACATCTACTGTTGGTGAGCATATAGCACTTGTGTTTACTTATTACAGATCACTGCTTCCAAAATGGACCCCAACCACTTCCTTATGCTCATACTGCTGCGCTTTGAACTGTTCGATTACTTTAATGGGGGTCATTCAAGCAAAGACCAGGTTTGTCACCCTGAACTTCATCAGCCTTTTAATACTGTGTGCTTAGTAATAGTTTTGATGTACATTTGCAGGATGAGCTGGTTCACCTCAATCGTTTGACAGAAGAAATGCTCTACCTCCTGATTGTCATCGTTGGTAATGTTTCAGTGTTACTTAAAAGTTGTTGAGGAGAGTTTATTACTTATTTTTTACGTAATATACCTGTGTGAGCTTCTATGTTTGTTTTGAAACAGAGACTATGTGTTTCTCTGATTGGCTTATGCACCTGTCAGTCACGCCCATTGGATATCCTTTTTTTCTAGGTGAGCGGTATGTCCCAGGGATTAGCCAAGTCACTAAGGAGGATGTGACTATGAGGGAGGTGGTCCATCTGCTGTGTATCGAGCCCATGGCCCATAGTAGCCTGGTCAAAGGCCTTCCAGAGAATGTAAGATGCCTAAATCTTTTACTAAATAATGCTATTTCGCACATTGAAAGCTTTCTAATCCAAAATTACTTATAGGAAAGCCATGAAACGGGTCTGGAGGGTGTTATTACCAAAGTTGCTACATTCAAGTATGTAAAAATGCTTATAAAGTAATTGTGTTTTCAGTATTTAGATATGTCTGACATTTTCCTTTTTTTCTTTTGTAGGAAACCGGGCGTATCAGGTCACGGCTTATATGAAGTCAAAAAGGAGCGCCTCAATGAATTCAACCCTTTCTACTACCATTATTCCCGATCACAGCACAGCAAGGTACTGCAGTTGTGAATCAGTCTTCATTGCTATCGTCAGTGAAATAATTCACAGCCTGGGATTCTTTTTCGGTATACTCATGCAACATGAAACATAAACTTATAATAATGATAAATAATAACTATAAAAATTATTTAAAAAATTATAAACTATAAAGCAGGGCTCCAGACTAACACTTTGAGGTCGTTGCACCGGTACGCCCAAGTTTTTTCGTTTAGGTGCACTAGGACATAATTTAGGTGCACCACTTTAGAAATGTTGGAGCATTCTACAAACATGGTTTACTGCTAATACTTAACAATATTTAATATCTAGCAATTTGGCCGTTCAATTCCTCGTCGAAAACCACACATGGTGTAATAAAAATAATAATAAATGTCAGTGAAATGTAGTTTTAACATTACTGAGCTCTAAAGGAGCAGAATGTCAAAAGAGTTGATCATGTTGTTCCTAAAACATAAACATTGTTACATTATTTAATTTGAGTCAGTGAATTATGTTTCAGGTATTAAGATTAAATATTTAGTTAGTTTATAGATAAAGTTTACTTCATTTAACAGCTGCAAAAATATTATAATAATAAATTAAACATTATGAAAAAAAAGTCAGAGTGAGATATCACGCACACTGCAACCCTTCAAAGAACAGATATAACTAATGCTAATGATAAAAACAACTCTTCAACCATAATTATTAAGTGTGGATTTGAGACTCAGATACCACTGCAGCAGCACAAAGGAAATTTTAAGAGTAAAAAATGTTGGTGGTGCAGTGCACATCCTGATAACTGTTTATAGTGGCATGAGCTGGAGAGGGCAGAGCGAGTAATGAGGATCTGGGCAGTCCATGGGGCAGTCCATGGGGCAGTCCATGGGGCAGTCCATGGGGCAGTCCATGGGGCAGTCCATGGGGCAGTCCATGGGGCAGTCCATGGGGCAGTCCATGGGGCAGTCCATGGGGCAGTCCATGGGGCAGTCGCACCGGGGCAACAAAAAATAATAGTCAGTCGCATGTGCGACCAAATCAGTCGCACTTTTGAGCCCTGCTATAAAGGCATGCATAAATTGGATTAGAAATGTAATAAAATAGCAAATTTTACACAACATAGCAGCGTGTATAGGCAGATTTGTAGATAAACATGTGAATGTGTACATAACCACCTTGTGCAAATAGAACAGGAACAGGTTATTTAGTTTACATTAGTCTTAGGGCTGCATGATATTGGAAAAACTAGATAAACCGTTCCATTTGATTCAGACACATGTAATATCTTTTTCAGCAAATTGTGTCAAAAGAAGACTCCAAAAACACTAAATCAGAACCAAACTAAGTCCAAACTATTAACTAAATTAGGAAAATTATAACAAAGAGAGAACAATTTTTTTAAATCTCAGTCAGATGGAAGACGTAAGTGAATTTGCGATATTTTGTGGCTTCTTGCGATTTACAGATGGTGTGTTATATTGTGCAGCCCTAATTAGTCTGATACTGAGTTATTAAATGATCATGAGTCGGATGCAAATAAATAATGGGAACTAATAGTTATTTATTTATTTATTTAAACTATACAATGACGAGTGTGTTTTGCTTTTTGTTTCAGGCTGAAGAGTCTCAAAAGAAAAGAAGAGTTCAGGATGGTAATGACAAAGGTTAGTTACACAAACGTGGAAACAGTTTGTACATCCATCCATCCATCCATTTTCTTCTGCTTTATCCGGGGTCGGGTTGCGGAGGCAACAGTCTGAGCCGAGATGCCCACACTTCCCGATCCGCGCACACCTCATCCAGCTCTTCCTGGGAGATCCCAAGGCGTTCCCAGGCCAGCTGAAAGACCGTCTTTCCAGCGTGTCCTGGGTCTTCCCCGGGGCCTCCTCCCAGTGGGACGTGCCTGTACAGTTTATACAGTGGGGAAAAAAAATATTTAGTCAGCGACAATTGTGCAAGTTCTCTTACTTAAAAAGATGAGAGAGGCCTGTAATTTTCATCATAGGTAGACCTCAACTATGAGAGACAAAATGAGAAAAAAAATCCAGAAAATCACATTAGTATTTGGTCACCTACAAACAAGCAAGATTTCTGGCTCTCACAGAGCTGTAACTTCTTCTTTAAGAAGCTCCTCTGTGTTACCTGTATTAATGGCACCTGTTGGCACCTTGTTATCAGTATAAAAAAACACCTGTCCACAACCTCAAACAGTCACACTCCAAACTCCACTATGGCCAAGACCAAAGAGCTGTCAATGGACACCAGAAACAAAATTGTAGACCTGCACCAGGCTGGGAAGACTGAGTCTGCAATAGGTAAGCAGCTTGGTGTGAAGAAATCAACTGTGGGAGCAAATATTAGAAAATGGAAGACATACAAGACCACTGATAATCTGGGGCTCCATGTAAGTTCTCACCCCGTGGGGTCAAAATGATCACAAGAACGGCGTGTAAAAATCCCAGAACCACACGGGGGACCTAGTGAATGACCTGCAGAGAGCTGGGACCAAAGTACCAAAGGCTACCATCAGTAACACACTACGCCGCCAGTGACTCAAATCCTACAGTGCCAGGCGTGTCCCTCTGCTTAAACCAGTACATGTCCAGGCCCGTCTGAAGTTTGCTAGAGAGCATTTGGATGATCCAGAAGAGGATTGGGAAAATGTCAAATGGTCAGATGAAACCAAAATAGAACTTTTTGGTAAAAACTCAGCTCGCCGTCTTTGGAGGAGAGTTTCATCCAAACACCATACCTACTGTGAAGCATGGGGGTGGAAACATCATGCTTTGGGGCTGTTTTTCTGCAAAGGGACCAGGACAACTGATCCGTGTAAAGAAAATAATGAATGGGGTGAATGAGTGAAATCTCTCTTCCATCAGCAAAGGCATTGAAGATGAAACGTGGCTGGGTCTTTCAGCATGACAATAATCCCAAACACACCGCCCGGGCAATGAAGGACTTGCTTCCTAAGAAGCATTTCAAGGTTCTGGAGAGGCCTAGTCAGTCTCCAGATCTCAACCCCATAGAAAATCTTTGGAGGGAGTTGAAAGTCTGTGTTGCCCAGCGACAACCCCAAAACATCACTGCTCTAGAGGAGATCTGCATGGAGGAATGGGCCAAAATACCAGCAACAGTGTGTGAAAACTTTGAAGACTTTTTGAAAACGTTTAACCTCTGTTATATACCCTTTTTTGGAAATGACAAAGTATTGAGATGAAATCAGATAAAAATCAGACAATGGAATTTTCTGGATTTTTTCACATTTTGTCTCATAGTTGAGGTGAAAAATGACAGGCCTCTCTCGTCTTTTTAAGTAGGGGAACTTGCACAATTGTGGCTGACTAAATATTTTTTTCCCAACTGTAGCTCTATTGTCCTTTTTCCTCTGGCAAACCCTGCGCAACATGGTGCCCATCTACTCGTGTTAAACTGCATTTTGACTGGTCGCAACCAGGGACCAAACTGTCCTCTGCCTCAGGCCAAAGCGAGCTGCTCTGGTACCAGCATGACGTGGACAGACCGAAGAGGAGGGAGAAGACTGACTGCTTGGCTAATAGCAGCTATTTTTTTTTTTTGCCTGGTCAAAAAAAAAAAAAGTCACCTATGCACCATTCACTGTGGCGTTGTTTCAATAAGCTACTGCAATGTTCAAAGATTATTTCCATTCAGTGTGGCATTCATTATTCACATAAATCTTCATCATCTATTGATGATGGAGAGTGTGACCACTGCGCAAAGCCATCTCCAGCACATCCCAACGATTCTTAGTGGAGTTAAGATCTGGATCCTGCCTCCACTGTAGAGAATTTCAAGTCCCTTCTAAACACGCACTTTGCATGGCCTTCAATTCAAATACATGTTATATTCTTTACACTGTTTTAACACTTGATTTCTATTTTGTTGTTCCATTTAATGTGTTTGTGTATTATTTTACACAAACTGTAAAATAATACACTATTTGGGGGTATTTGGGGCAGTACTCTGTTTCTAAATGTGCTATATAAATTAATTTGAGCTTGACCTGTGATGGACAGTTCATGTCATGCTCTTGAACCACTGTTTGACAATGTGAGCCCAATGAATCCTGGCATTGTCATCTTGCCCGTGCCATCAGGGAAGAAGAAATAAGGTTAAGGTGAACTTTATTGTCCCCGTAGGGAAATTTGTCCTCTGCATTTGACCCATCCTTCGATGCTGCATGGGGAAACCCGTCAGGAGCAGTGGGCGACCGCAGTGCAGCGCCCGGGGACCCATCTCCAGATGTGGAGCCAGGCTCATGGTCAGATTCACCTGGCTGGAGGATTTAACCTAATGTGCATGTTTTGGGTTGATGGGGAAAACCGGAGCACCCGGAGGAAACCCATCCAGACACATACCCATGTACAGATTCCCCCAGCTCAGCGGCAGTACTTCACAGCTCCTCCAGAGTCATCTTGGGGCACTTGGTTGCATTTCTGACCAGAGCTCTCCTTGTTCGATCTGTTAGTTTAGGTGGACGGCCGTGTCTTGGTACATCGCAGTGGTGCCATACTCTTTCCATTTCCAGATGATGGATTGAACAGTGCTCCATGAGATGTTCAAATCTTGGGAAATCTTTGTATAACTTAACACGGCTTTAAAAAACTTCTCCACAACTTTATCCCTGACCTCTCTGGTGTGCTCTTTGGCCTTCCTGATGTTTAGTGACCAATCCACTCCGACCATAGCTCTGAGGCCCTCACAGAACATCTGTAATTAAACTGAGAGTAGATTACACACAGGTGGCCTCTATTTAATCATTAGGGCAAGGTGTGAACATTCAGCAGTTATTAGGAATGTTTTAAAGGCAATTTAATGCAGAAAAAGCTGTATGAATACTTGTGCACACCCCACTTTTCACTTTTCTATTTTTAAAATAATAACAAAATCATGTATCATTTTGCCTTCACTTCACAGGTGTCTGTTACTTGTGTGTGAACTTCCAGTAAAAAATTCATGTTTATGGTTGTAAACCTGACAAAATGTGCAAAAGTTCAAGGTGTATTAGTCCTTTCAAGAG
>OMNZ01016472.1:0-17573 GCA_900303255.1 Lesueurigobius sanzi
ATATCTCCGCTTTGAAGTTTTTGCTAAAATGTTTTCTATTTCAATATTCATTACCATACCCTACAGGTGACACCGGTAAAAGTAAAGATGAATCAATTTGATCAGGAACAAGTGATTCAATGTTTTTGATAGATGTGGTTATTTAGACTGGGCATGATCATATCCCAGGAATACTGCACTGAACCACACTAGGGCTGTACAGTAATTGCAATATTTGTCTTGGACTGTCTTGAAAATTGCTTGCAAAATCTGTTTTTAATCGAATTGTATCAAAATAAGACTTAAAAATGCTTTTTATTGGCTGTGATGGAAGTGACTTTCCATTATATTGTGGCTTGGTGTGTTGGATGATGGATGTTGCCACTTAACGATAATTCATCAATATAATACAGCTCTACCCACCACCAGCTCTTGTTTTGACGCATGCCTGTTCTTTATGCATGAATGAAAGAACACACAGATGCTCTGGCACTGTCCTGTAGTGATCACTGCAAAGGCGCAATAAGCAGATGGAGAGTGTGTGAGGGGCAACATCGAAACATCGAGGGAGTGACGGGAAGAGGAGGGGGAGCGAGGCAGTGGAGGAGCAGCACAGGGGACACAGCTCTGACTGAGGCAGAGCTTGCATCAGAGGAGCACACTCATCCGAACGGGAGCGTACAACTGTTGGAGCACGTCGAGGAGAGAGAGAGAGAGAGAGAGAGATGAGAGGGGCGAGGGACCGCACTGCCACCTGACTCTCAGAAAGGAGCACCTGCAAGACTGGGAGACTGGGACGGACGGGCTGCTGAGATTATGCGCGGGGCAGAGAGCTCATGTGGAGTCCCCATCTTTCGCAGTAGCAGCATCAGCAGCGGCGGCAGGGGGAGGAGGAGGAGGGTCGGAGGCAGCAACGGAGGAGCTAGCCGTAACCGCGGGACGAGGAGCCTGAACTCCGGCGATGAGCACGGCAGCGTGAGAGCGGCGACTCGCAGCGGCAGTGGATGTAGCAGCTCTGTTGGATGCACCTGTAGCTGGAGCGCAGCCTGGAGCCCCCGCAGCGAGGGCGCCCACAGTGTCCTCAGGTGATTGACCAGTGTGGCTGATGAAGGCCACCTGGATCCGCCTGCTGAAACGAGCCAAGGGAGGTCACGTCAAGAACTCCGATGCCTGTGTAAGCTGCTCCCGATGATCAAAGTTACTGCGTGTGCCATGTGTGTGTGTGTGTGTGTGTGTCGGGGTACTCCGTCAGGCGCAGGTGGGCTCAGGCTGGTTACTGGACAGTTATTATGAAACACTGGCTGTTGTTATCAGCGGTCTGTCACATTCTGGGCGCCGCTCCACATCACCTCCTCCTGACCCACTGGAGTGTGCTCTTCCTCACGTCTCCGCTTTTTTAACAACGTGCAGGAATAATCTGTTCACTCGCACTTTACACATCTCTGGTCATTCATCCTGCTTCTAGGCATCTCACTGCTCACCACACACAATGACAGCTCCGGCCAGTTCACAAACTACAGACCGAATGCTCTACGGTATAGCCAAATGAGTTATTTGTGCAAGGTACAGAGCAGGGAGACTAGGACATAGCGCATGGTGATTGATCTGCTGCATGTTCGTATTGACACAAACAGGAATAACCTTGTATTATGCAACATTACTGTATGGGGGACGTTTGTGTACATCAGCGGAGAGGAGGCAGAGGTACCATCCGTCTTTGCGCGCAACGCTTTGGTAATTCTAATCAGGCGCGAGTGAAGGAGGCTATTTTTAACTCAGACGCCACTGTTATGGTGCAGTGAGATGAATGAAAGCGCTTGTGTGGGTGGCGTAGTAGCGTGCAGGTGAGGATAGAACAGCGTGGTGTCTGCAATCAACTCCGCTGGTTTAACAAAAGCTATGGATGGGCACCGTTTTGACATTGTCATCATGCATCTTTAAATAGCACCCGCATCCACAGGCTTTACTTTGTGCTCTGCAATTATTTATGATGTATCTTTATATGGCAGACTGCATGATGAGAGCAAAGGGCTTCTTTTTTTTTTTTTAGCTTGTGTGCAAGTTTCCATTTATAAACATGCATATTTGGACATGGCGCTCTTGAACCTGTCCTCCAGTACGCAATTTGTCATAAAAGGATCAAAACAAATCTGCAGGCTTACGGAGACACCGAGCTAAGCATAGACAAGGAGCTGATGGTATTTCATCGAGGACACTTTATGTTCTTTGGCGTGCCTCTTCACACAGAGGAAGTGTCCACATCCACAAAGGCTGCACAGTATAAAATGAGACTTTATTGATAACAACACAGACTGGTGAACCACTGAAGGGTAAAACATACATTACATACACACAAGATTAATCCTGAAGTACATAGATTAGACTATGGATAGCCAAGGAGAATTTTACGAGTTGTTATAAACACTGGGACACACCAAGTTATTTTGTGATTGCAACATTACACCACAACACCTTATTAAGCAGTTGATATTTTGGCTGTAATTACTCATCTTTATCCCTGGCTTTGGAGTGTTAAATCTAGGACTGTTGTCGAATAGCAATAAACAAAAGGAGTAGTCAAAACTAGGCCTGCACGATATTGAAAAAACTTAACGATATTATTGCGATACTTAGATAAACTGTTCCATTCAATTCAGACACATGTGATATCTTTTTATGCAAATTGTGTCAAAAGAAGACTCCAAAAACACTAAATCAGAACCAAACCAAGGCCAAAAAATGTACTAAATTAGGAGAGTTATAACTAAAACTGAACTTCTGCACATTTATAAGTTCCTTGCATGCTTGGTTCTGGAAAGTGTTGGCAAAAAATGGAAAGTCAGATGGAAGACTTTAATAAATTTGCGATATTTTGTGGCTTCTTGCGATGTGGATATCACCTAATATTGTGACAGGATATTTTTTGCGATGTATTGCGCAGCCCTAGTGAAAACTAATCAAAATTGCAGCTATAACAGGAAAAAGTCATGTGATGTGACTGAAAGCCACCAAATCAAATCCTGTATCCATCCCAAATGGTCATCTCCTTTCTTCTGACCCATTGCCCCATGAATACATGACTATTTTGCCAGTAAACTTACTGAAACCTACCAACAACATAGAGTATCTTGCTTAACAAAGGTGTTTTGATAATCCGATGAGCCATCATGCAGTTGCCTTTCAAGTCACAACTTATTCTTTTTAATGCAAAAATAAGTCTGATTATTCTGACCCTTGACCCCATCAGTGAGATGCTTTGATCAGAGCCCAGTGCTTTCAGAGTGTTTATTTTCTCCACACAGCTAAAAGAATAAGGCTAATGAACTAATTACGACTCATTTGCATTCAGCAGATAAGCTGACATCTACTGGCTGTTGTATTATTATGCCTCACATTGTTGAATCTTTTGGGATTAAGCTTAAACTATTAACATAAGTTGACTTGAATACTTGTATTTCGAGAATGGACTCTATGAAGAATAATCGACTAATAGACCATTTCAGCAGTGATGTATTTGAAATAGCACATCCTTCCTGGTCCTGCAGATGAACATTCTGGCCCATTCATAAAAATAATAATAATTGTGACATACATTGTGATAAAATGGCAAAACAATTCTACGCTGGGTAATGTTTTATGTGGTTGAATGGTTGTCTCCAGCTCAAACTGTCTTCATTACTCAGAGTTTGCACGCCAATGCATTTCCAGATGGCCTATTTACAAACACAGGAAAAGTCTAGGGGGATGATCAATTATTCAAGTAAAAACTAAAACTAGTTCTACAATTGTACTGAAGTGTTTGTGAATGTGCGTTGCAGGGTTCGGCCGACTCGTACACCAGCCGTCCCTCCGACTCCGATGTGTCCCTGGAAGAGGATAAGGAGGCAGTGCGCAGAGAGGCAGAGCGGCAGGCCCAGGCACAGCTCGACAAGGCCAAGGTTTGTACCGGCGCCCCGCAGCGCTCAGGATGCTTCCACACACAGCAGGCTGTCAGCGAGGCTGTGTGGAGAGGCGTGATTCATGGGGTCAGGCTTTGAGAGAGAGAGACTGATCAGACATAACTATTAGCTCCTTACTTCAGGGCAGAGGCCTGAGGGGTATTAAATCATTAAAGAAAAGTTTTACATTTAAATGATTACATTTTGTGAGCCGTGGTCTTGACATTTTGTCATCGTTTTAGAATTGTTCGCATAAGATTTTGTGAAAATATGCTTTAGGAAGAAGTTAGACCTGGTTTAGTCATTTTAAGTTTCTCCTGTTTTCCTGATGTTGAGACTGGATCAGTGTCCTCTCTTTTCTAAAAATGACTTCCTAATATTGCATAACATTTCACAAACTGTCCGAGTAGTTCCTTTTGCTCATACTAGATTTATTATTTGTATTATACGTTTATTTTATATTTTTTATCATTACATATATTTTTGTTTAATAGACCTTTCTCAGTCATGTGACTTGGAGTGGAACGCCGGCCTGTTGGTTGGCATTCCGCTGATTTTCTCCACCCGCTGCATGTTATCAGCTGTTATTTACAATGGCGTTACCGGTCTTGACGCTCTCCAAGACGGTTCAGCACTTGAGTGGTCAGGTCAGACAACGATATCTGAACAAATGCTCGTTTGTTGGAGCTCAGGACCCGTCATGTGACTTTTGCTGCCCACCAATGGTCAGAGCATAGAGATATACAATGTTATGATTTGAATTTCTTGTAGCAACCCATTGTTGCAACATAAGTTCCGCTGCTGATGATGTCAGCTGAGAAAGGTCTATATGAAGTTGCTGTTTTTAAATTGGATGCACATCTCTCTACATATGAAGGTTTGGGATATCAACTGGCTTGTGACCCCCCATATCTGGCCAATATTCACCTTTTATTCCAAAATGTTGTTAAAATCATGTGATGTATTGACTCTCCTAAAACTCTTGACACTTTATTATGACGCGCACATCTTCCCTGTTGCGTAGGTCCGGGACGCGTGGTTAAAGTTTGTTGACGTGAGAGGTTAGGGGCCACTGGGGGCTCCTCTTTGTTTAACGGAGCTAAGCCTCGTCTGCGTCGCTCCGCTCTGGGCCACAATTAGCATCACGTAAACAAGCTCCACACACACACAGCCGGACCGGAATAGCAATGGGGGTGCTTTCCGACCAAATCTCGGTTCAGATTTTTGCCTTTGATGTGGGGAGTTGATGCTGTGATTTGAATGCACTGCGCTCCCTCAATGGGCAGTTTGTGGAGCTCTGTCGAAGAAAGTGTCTCAGATTGGTTTACTGGGTGTTTAGTGTCTGTAACAGCTTCACTGACTCCCCTCTTGGCTCAGAGGCACTCATCCATTCTTGTTTTGTTTGTTTTTTTACTTGTGTTGTTTGTCTTGTAAAGCCCTCAAGTTTCCGTCCGCGAGGTGGTGCTCCGCTGTGACACCTTCCTTACCTACCTTCCCTACCTCACTCGTTCAGTTCATTTCAGCACTCAAATTGCCTTAACTACAAAACATTTCATGGTAATAGCTAGTATGGTTTAAATTTTTTTTTTCATCTGCTTGACTCCCTTCGTACTAAATTTTAGTTCTAAAACATAAGGTACCAAGTATAGAGCATCACAGTCCCGTCTGTACACGCACGCACCTCGGTGCCGGAAGTAATAATCCCATTCAAAAATTGTATAGACTTTTCGAAAAAAATGAATATCAAATGTTTAAAAGAACGATAGCAGCTAATGAGCTACGTGGAGACTTATGGCATAAAACACACAATAATAAATACAAAATTGTATGAAAACTTTATAAATAAAAAAAAGTTATAAAAATATTTCACCCTGTTTTCAAGTATTTGGTGTTTTCTTGCTTGTAAAATATCCGCGCTATGGCTAGCAGTTAGCACGTAGCTGATTAGCCTCCGTCGTGCTTTTAAACTCGTACAATTAGAATTTTTCGAAGGCGTATACAGATGAGCTTGTGGGCGGGACTACGATGCTCTATAGACCAGAGCAACGAAAAGGTTAATGCCCCCTTTTCGGTGACAGCAGAGGCTCCGTCCATTGAGATTAATGGGGAAACATCGACTGAGATCTTCACATTTACTTCTGAAAAGTAACAATTTATGCGTTTTGTTTATTTGTCTGATATAAGAGACAATCAAGAGATTTTTTTGCTGTAGAAGATTCACAGAGCGGACAGTTGATGTTTTAAAGTGGGCTAAAGTTAACAGGAAGTTAGCATGTTCGGACTTCAATAAAGTGTTTAGCCGTTCATAGGTCAAAACGAAGCAATGTTGAGATATAAGAAGTTGCAAAATTACTCACAGTTATTTGGGCATTTGAATCCAATCTTGGATTTGATCCAATTTGATCAAATTAAGCCACTATTAACGGCTAAACACTTTATATTGAAGTCCGAACATGCTAACTTCCTGCTCCAAACTGTCGCTCTGTGAATCTTCTACAGCAAAAAAATCTCTTGATTTGTTTACCTCTTATATCAAACAAATATGCAAAACGCATAAAATGTTATTTTTCAGACGTAAATGTGAAGATCTCAGTCGATGTTTCTCCATTCATCTCAATGGTGTCACCGAAAAGGGGGCGTTAACCTTTTCTTTGCTCCTGTCTATCAGTAGGGATGCACCGAAAGTATCCAAATATACGACACTGAACCCATCCTTTCACTAACGTAATCTAAGTGATTATGGACATGCTACATGCCATTTGAAAGCTCTTAACCTGTAGAATTGAGTCTTTGAATTAGTTCACTTTTTATCGTTGTGCAGCAGTATGCTAATGTTAGCTTCAACCAATCAAGACTGGGACAGAAGCTATGGCTATGAGTCACACATTAAGTAGTGAAATAATATCGTCCACTGTTTGTCTCTGTTTGTATTTTAGTTTGAGAAATACTGTCCCAGAATTACTGGTAAAACATATTTGTAATGCATTAATGATCAGATTTTATGTTGAAAGTTATATATTATATAAAACAAGGACCAGTTACTTTTTCAGTCACTGCAAAACAGTTTCTTCACATAAACGACAAATAATTATGTCAAACCTACTTTTTTTCTCAAATTATCCCGGGACCGGTTGGTATGGGGTATCAGTAGATACTCAAACCCCAAGTATCAATATCAGCAAAAAAGCTGGATCGGTGCATGTCTAATTATCAGCTTTCTTACATAGTTGTCTGAAATTTATTGTAAGGTTTTCGGGAAAGTAGAAAAAAATCCATGTAGAGACAGAAGATGGCTTTCTTGTGACAAGCCTCTGATTGGCCAAGGACAAACCCAATGATACCTGATAATGTAACATTTGTAGAGCAGAATGAAACAAAAAACCCAAATAGTCCAAACAATAACATACAATTATGCTAGTGCTTTGTGGATGAAAAGTGTAGATTGCTTGCGTAGATTCATGTAGGGATTTGCGACAGTCTATGGTTCTCTAATTAAAGTGAGGTGTAGGCTCGGATTGCCCCCTCCGGACCGGGACTTGACAGATGACTGGTTAAGTGTTGCCTCGTGTGTGTGTGTGTGGCCACCGGAGAGAGCGTCCCGAGGTCAGAGGAAGTCTTTTTACGAGCACTGTTTCTATTAGACTCCAACAAAAGCGTGCCACTCATATTTGTAACTCGCAGGCCCTAATAAGTCCTGTCCCTTTTAATCACTATCCCAAATCGACATTCCATCACCCTCAGCTCATAGCGCCACTGCTGTGGGGATGAGGAGATGGGAAAGTAAACTGATGGAGCGGTGTTCTATTTTGGATTCGGAGACTTTGGAGCGACAATCAGCTACAATTGCAATTAGGCTTATTTGTTAATATCAAGATTCCTTTAACAGAGCACATTTTAAACGCATCCAAGATCGTTGATTTGTGGAAAGAAAGAGGAACTACTGGAAGAAATACATTCTAATTTATAGGGTTAGTGGGTTGTACTGTGTAATACTGTTTGTGGGACAAAAAAAATACCTAAATAATTGCAGGCATTCCAAATAGTGACCAATAATTCATAATTTTTTTATATGGATTGCAATTGGCATCATTTTCCACTCTCATTTATCATCAATTAGTTTTCCTTAAATGAGTTGTGCCATTGTGGCCTATTTCTGTCACTTTGAGTTGTTTATCAATCTCTTTTTTTTTTTCTATAGCCCAATATCACAAACAGATTCACCACAGAGGGCTTCACAGACATCAGAACAGTGACAATGTGATATCTAAACAAACAAGCCTAGGTTATCCCCCATCCTTAGACCCTCCACTCGCCAAACAATTTAACACTGATAGAATGTCACTCGTCACTGTTCCCAGATGTTAGTGACAGTTCAAATCAAATATCGGATTGACTGATTATTGTAATGATGTTATTTTTTGTCTTGTTGTGGTTGTTGAGACAATTTTTCCTCTCAATAAACAGAATGAGCCCCTCACTGTGTAAAAAACATGTACATTAAGTTGCGTTCACGTTAATAGCATTGTTTCAGTTGGAGCAGGTGCCAATACAACTTTGTGGGAGAGAAACAGTTCTTGAAAGGCATTTCCAAAATGAAAATTGACAAACGTTGCACTTGATCAGTGTGTGACAGTGATTGGATTCACAAACCTGCCATAGCATTCTTATTTTTAACACCTTTATGAGAAAATAATTAGACCTTAGTTCATATGTGCTGACAGAAATGACATTGAACTCTGTGACAGTTTTTGTTTCATGTAGATTGGAATTGCAGAGAAATTAAGAGCAATAAACTAAGACTAAAAATCTGTTTTTTTGACAGTTGCCATAGTTACTACCATAGAATTTTCAACTGCCCTCCTCCACCTCAACGTTAAACTATAGGCTCTTTAGGTCTAGGATGTTGTGATATCACATGAACGCAACATATAGGAACAATGGGTAGCATGTACGTTCATCAGCATTGTCCCAATAAATACCATAAATAAATACCAGATCCTATGGGTAAGACGTACTGGACTCCCTCTACTTATCACTAAAAAACTTGTCCCTAATCAAGTTCAAATGGTTGTTTATTTATTATTATTCATCCAGTAACTCAGTGACTGGATTCTGTGTGTTTCTGAGCATGTCCACAAAAGCTCAGCCTCTTTACAAAAACAAACCAAACTAGCCATTATTGTGACATTTATGATGAATGTATGCTCCTATGTTTTCCCGAGCCCCGATACACAGATATGACGGCATAAATAAACATGTGCAGTGAGCGCTGGTTGAGGTAATGAAGTGGTACATGTGTAATTGATGCGCCGCGTGCTTTCTCTGAAACACTGGCTCTCACGTTTCAGTCTGTCACCTCCGCGCCTCACACAGTCACACAAAGAACTGCTCTAATTAATCTCAACAGTCACATGATACATGGCTATGTTAAATATACAGTAGTTTCAGAAAGTTCAATCAAAGTAGCAATCTCATAGGAAAATGATGATAATAACATGGGAATAGATTAAGTGGTATAAATACTTCTAGAACCCAAAAAAAAGAAAAACTAATGTAAAAATAAGTTGAGCAGGTATGTAAAATTATCTGCCAATTGGAATAAGTATTTTTTTGCACATAACAAGTCAAAACATCCTTTGCACCAAAAATAAGATACAATTTTTGACAGCACTTAAAAACTAGAAAGAAATTCTCATTTTACTTGAAATTAGAGGGAAAAAAATCAGATTTTTTTCACTTAGCAAGATTTAAGATAAAATATTCTTAAATTCAGTGTTGCTTGAAGTGTCCACATGTGACAGGTGTATTCATCATCAGTGACGGTGCCCACACTCCCCATATAGAATCATCTCATACTAAATTAATGAAGCTACCGCTTTTTCTCACACCGTATTAAATGAATTTGACATGCTTCCCTCCCTCTGTAGCTCGCGGCGCACGCAGAATTCATTTCCGATCGATCGCGGCAGCATCCAAGGAGAAACAATGTGGGAATGTTGATTTATGGCGCGAGAGCCGCTAGTGCTGCTAATGGAGAGGCAGGGGCATGTAAGGTGGCAAATCAACAGCCGCAAGGCCACCACATCAGTCGGAGCCAGCACAGAGAGGGCACCGAGGTATTAACCAATGAAATATTCATCGAGTGGTGTGATATGGCCGCGCCGTGTTAATTGGCCGCGGTCCATCGCTCTGTGTCCTAGGGGTCCCAGTAACAGATAGGGCATCTCCAGGGCATACGATTGTTCTCTTCTTTTAAGCTCTATTCCAATTTTATTTTGTTTCTTTGTTATTGAGATTTTAGTTGATCGCAGTACAGGAGCAAGGTTAAAAGATGAACTGCAAAGCTTATACAAAAATTACATGTATTTCAGAACATTTAGTAGAGGTCTAAACTACAGGGATACATAATAAAACTCCATATGCTGTTGTTTTTTGGGGAAGCATATGCTAATCACAAAAGCTATATGCTTCAGTTTATATGCATCAGTCCCAACTTCCTTGTCCGACCTCTATTTCCTACGTACTCTTCTTCCAATGTCTCTCTCCCCTTCAGTACAACCCTTATGGCATCCATAATGAAGGCAGATGTTACATAAGAAACCACCTAGACCCAAGGTGATTTTTACATATTCATCTTCCTTCATGTAAACTTTGACCGCCGCTGTGTGCGACTGCCCAACGAAAAGGCAATTAAGCCATATACGCAACGTGACAGGCCGCACAGGGGGAGCGTGCGAATTAACATTGACCACACACACACACGCGTGCACTAATATTCTCCTGTAGTACCTCCTGCACTCATGTGACTCGCAGCAGGCAGCACCAAGGTCGCCCCGTCCTCTGCGCCTCTGTCTTGAGAGATGTCACTAACAAGCAGCTCACACCAGCCAGGGAATATTTACTCGCCGGGGGAGGGCTTTCTCTCATAAATTACGGCCATAATCCCCAGCTAGTTTATCTCACCTGTTGTAATTCAGCCAGCTGCGGCGGACAGTGAAGGCCGTGAAAGGCAGACACTTGTCCCCTGTAAAGGCGCTCCTGATTAATGGCGGCGTGGGCACACTTCCCCTCAGCCCCGCAGCTCGCTCTTAAAACCCGCACGAGATCGATCCCAACAAATCCAATCACTGCCTATATCTACGCAGGAGGTCACATGGAGAATATCTGTATTAATGCTGGGGGTTACTCAAGGGGGAGAGTAGTAGTGGTCTAAAAGTCAACTGATGAAAATTCTAATCCAAACTCATACTTTCTGCAACTATCAATCAATTTACCAAGGCTAGAAAAATAATATGGATTAATACAAGCTATATTTTGCTATGTGACAGTTATGTGATCATTGTTTATCCATTTTGTACAGTTTTAACCCAGACCAGTGGTTCTCAATCTGTGGTAAGTGTACCACAGGTGGCTCTTGGTACTACTCAGTGTCATCCACAATTTTTATTAAATTTTCCTTTATGCTTTAGTAATGTATATACAGTTAGATGGTTTTCTGGTTTAGACATGGTTTACACACAGTTTAGACAAAATTGGATTCCATTGGATTAATCCTGATTTGTTATTGATCTAGGCCTGGCGGTACTTATATTTCATGAGGTGGTACCTGATGATAACATTTTGATACTGTAACACTGTAAAATGTAATCTGGAAATCAAATTTTCCAACAAAAAAAAAAAAAGTACATTTCCCCTAAGAGTTGGTAAGACTACGAGTAGGTATAAAATAAATATTTTTGCACAAATTCAGAAAAGAATCTCTTTGCACTTTTGATAAAATTAGATACATTTTTACTTGAAATTTGATGTTTTTTTCCTACTTTTAGATCCAACAATACTTGGTAGACTCCACTGGTACATTGTTTTACTCGTAAAGTCAATATTACACAAAATGAGGTGAAATATTCTTCATTTGAGTTGATCTTTTTTGTAGTGTAGTTAATAAACAGTGCCACTCAAAGTAGCTTTTTTTCGTAATGCATTCAACAGATATTCTTAACTTGATAGATCTCTTGTGTAGTGTTTGACTGTTTGACTTGGTATGTGCTTCGACATCAAAGCACAGACGTCATTGCCAGTTTAGCTCGTCACTAAATGTTGAACCTCCTCCTAAAGGCCTCTCTCTCCTGGGCATCCTTGGTGTGCAGGTAAATATCGAGCGTGCAAATCTATGGGGGGAGATTACGCTGTGTGTATTGGCTTTGGCTCTCGGTCCCCTCCTGTCAGCCTCCACACGCTCTCAAAGGCCCACCGAATGTAATCTAGTTGTGGGCATGTCCAACTGTTGCTGCCAGCGCTGCCAGACTGCCTCCACGATTATGTCCCAAAGCATTTTATGTAATTCTGAAGGCATGCGTGTCTTACATGGGTAAAAATTCTGCCTGGTAAAACCTGCCCAGATAGATTTGAGGGTTTAACCGTGGTTGCCTTTTATGACATTACAAATGATCTGTCTGATCTAAATCGATTCTTGTGTGTTTTTGTGCGAAACAAATTGCATTGCAGAGATTTACCTAAATATATCTCTTCAAAACCGTGATTCGAATAGAAGCCCTGAGAGCATCAGAGTGTCTCACAAACACACAGATAGAGATGGGATTCATGGGTTTTTACTGGGAGCCGAATATTTGGGATCTGTTTATTCTAAAGAGCCAAAGGAAGGGTATTCCAAGGAGTAACGTCGAAATGCATGTGCAGAGGATAAAACTAAAGGCCACAATGAAATAAAACAGGCTCCAAATGCTATTTACCAAATAATTTAGTACAAAAACATTTCACTTACTTTGCCTGCTCAGTAGGTGAACCACTTCACCTAGTTTAGGTGAAGTGGTTACTAAGCTGGTTCTTGTGTTTATTTAGTGTACATCAGTGTAGAATAGCTTTAAAACATATGAAAAAGATCAGACTTTTTCCATAAATGGGACCTGTCCTCACCATTGATGTTAAATAGTTTATCAAAAGATTTGATTTAGTCACGTTCATCTCATCGTGAATGTGCAGCGTGTCTCAAAAGCAGCTCAGGAAACACTTTACCGCCTCAATTCGCCCTCAAAAGAAAGGCTACGGAATAACTTTGGCACTAATTCATCAACCTTTCACACTACTGCGGTAACCCTCGTTAGAAGAAGTAAACAGATGGCACCTGACCTGGACTGGAGCCAGGGTTTTATAATAAAGTATGAATGTAAGAATTCTCAGTTAATGCCACCTCTGTGTCCATCTCTTTCAGACCAAACCAGTTGCATTCGCGGTCCGCACAAATGTCAGCTACAGCCCCTGTCTGGACGACGATGTCCCGGTGCCAGGCATGGCCGTCTCCTTTGAGGCTAAAGACTTCCTGCATGTCAAAGAGGTGCACCTCGATCTAACGCTGCCATGTTCAAAACAATTACAAGCGTCTTCTCACTATCCTTAATTCTGTTGTGCAGAAATTCAACAACGACTGGTGGATCGGGCGTCTGGTGAAGGAAGGCTGTGAAATCGGCTTCATTCCCAGTCCGGTGAAGCTTGAAAACACCCGTATCCTCCAGGAGCAGCGAGCCAAGCAGGGCAAGTTCAGGTACACACCGAGTACTATCACCCACTTGGCAGCCACATAAAGATTTCATCATCCCCTGACTCTCTGGTCTCTCGTCTCTTTCCGTTTCAGTAAATTGGGAGCAAACTCCTCCTCTAGTTTAGGTGAAGTGGTTACTAACTCAAGAAAATCTACTCCTCCGTCCTCTGGTAAGTCGGTGAAAATTATTTTTCATTACACTTAAAACCAGGTAAGATAGTGTTTATATATTGCAGTTTAAAAGCTTGTATAGACCTTTACATTGGGTTCAGGAAGTATAGCACATACCCCTCCTATTTTATTATGTTTGTGTAGTAGCAGGCTGGCTCATGTACAGCTTAAGTGAGAGGGGCTTAATCTTGTCTTCTATTGTCCTTGTACATGTTTCATTGAGATTTGTGCCTGTAGTACTTGTAAGTCCAAGTGTCCAGACATGTCATATTGCTGCCCAGTGTGACGGCGCTCTTGTGTGTCTGTGTGCGTAGCCATTGACATAGACGCCACAGGTTTAGACCCAGAGGACAATGATCTCCCGGCCAACCTGCGCTACCCCAAAGCCAGTCCAAACACTGTCACGCCCCTAGCAAAAGAGAAACGAATGCCTTTCTTTAAGAAGGTAAAGGGGACTGTGCTCCTGTCTGTCGTCCGCACGGCTCTCACTGAATCGCCCGTGGCTGCCCTCTCTCTCTCTCCGTTCTGCCCGTATCTCTGTCCTCTGCCGTTAGCATGCATGCCTGTTCTTAACCTCTGTCTCTCCTCTGCACCGCAGCTAAACAGAAGCAAAAGTCGGTAAGTTGTAGAGAACAGTGCACACTCAGCAGAGTCACTCACTGTAACATCCCTGAGTCATGACCTCTTACCTTTAACCTTTCCATTGACCCCGAGAACTGTGCTGTGTTTGTGTTGAACCTGTGTCCCTGTGTCGGGGAGACATCAGTTTACACAGAATAAATAAATAAAGCCCATAATGCTTATAATTTGGACATACACTTTGTTTGCATAAATTAATTACTATACAGTCATAAAAATAGGGAATATGGCATCTTCATACCAGTCAAATAAAACGAAAAAACAGTATTCACTAGCAAGGGCCACAACCTCAGATATCGAATACAAGACTTTATGGAAATACGTACATGTGATACGAATAAAAAGCAGTTTTGGGGCTTCGATGAGGGTTAGCTCCCGGGCTTGTGTCTCCCTGTCACATGAAAGAAAACAGATAAAAAAAAGGGTGGGAGAGTGGGAAGAACAGGATGAGGTGGATAAACATCAGTTTGCACAGAATAAATAAATAAAGCCCATAGTGCTTACAATTTGGACATACAGTTTGTGTCCATAAAGCAGTAGTATACAAAGTGTATGTCCAAACACGTAAAGGTGACACTGATAAAATGTAGCTTCGGGGCTTCGATGAGGCCTTGTGTCCCCCTGATACCTGAAAGAGAACACATTAAAAAAGGGTGGGAGGGTGGGGAGGGTGGGGGCACTGAGACGAAGAACGAGAGGATGAGGTGGGTAAACGTCTGGCTTAAACTGGAAGAGAGAGACCAGGAGGTGTGGTCCTGCTCCCAAACTTAAGATAACAATATCCTATCTTCATTTAAATACTAAAATAGCACTATAGAGTGATTTCAAAGCATAGCAACAGCATGGCAACAAAAGCCAAATGAGTATTGAGTTAATATAATATAATGCACAGCAGCCTTAAAACTGTAAATACTTAGGCTGGAGGTAGGGGTTAATAAGCTTTCTTTTCTTTTTTTGCTTCAGCCTGCTCCTTTTGGGTGTTGTTATAGTATCTATAATCCATTTCTAAAAAAAAAAAATGTTAAACTGCTCTGCTTGGAAACCCAACTGTTCAAATAGAGTATGATGATGATGAGTAGCAAGTCTAAATTGTACAATTGTCTCAATTTATACAGCACTTCTCCACCTACATTAGGCACTTGTCCATCAATTCACACTCTCATTCATACTCACTCACAGGAGGGGAAATTATTATTGTGATAAAGCATCTGGAAAATGATGAATGCAGTATGTAACTAAAGCATGAACCATAAACCAGGTATTGTTTTAGTTCTGGTACTGAAAAAAACCTCAACAGTACCCAGCCGTAGTTATCACAGAATTTCCCATGCTCAGACAAATATTGAACCACACTGAGATCAGTAGCTTTTCTAAACAGCTGTCCTTGTAGGCTTTCGTGATAGTCAGAGTGCGCATCAGTTCCCACAACCTCCCTGGAGGAGCCCGATGACGGCAGCAAACATGAGACAAAAAACAAATACCAACTGAAGAGAGAGAAGTAGTGGTCTATGAAGTACAATCGTGTCAGCTGTGTGAACTTATCTAATAGTTTAAAAATTTAATTTTAAAATTAATTACAAGCTACAATAAAAACTGATGTCTCGCTCGACCTTCCCTCCATGTCCCGTAACTGCCCAACACTTTCCCGTAAATAGATCTTCCTCCTACTCACATCTGAACCGTGACATGGCAGTCTTTACTCCTTGCAAACTATTTTTTTGGAAGAACTTTTCATAGTTTACTGTAACCTAATTTCAACAATACTGTGTTGACATTGCGAGAAAACATCCAAGTCTGTCCTAAATCAAATCTGACTCTGGTGTTTGTGGACCGGCCTAGACCAACATGCCATGGTTCAGCGTGTTTTTCTAAGCGTCTCGTCTGTGTCTGGTTGTTGCCCTAACCCCTCCGCTGATTTGTGATGGCGGCTGTGCACTCCGTCTCCATAAGTGTGTGCCAATGTTTCTCTTCTCCTCCTCGTGTCTTCAGACGGAGCACATTCCTCCCTACGACGTTGTGCCTTCCATGCGGCCCGTGGTTCTGGTTGGACCATCACTGAAGGGCTACGAGGTACTTCACGGCTTATCTCAACTGCCTTTTATGAATTTGACACATCTCCTAATCTTGTTTTTACACGTTTGCAGGTGACAGACATGATGCAAAAAGCGCTATTTGACTTTTTAAAACACAGATTCGAAGGAAGGTGAGTTCAGAGTGACCTTGTAAACTGGTGCTTCCTTCCTCATTCTTTGACTCCTTCCAACTCTATAGGCTGGTATTTATGTGTCCCTCGAGGTTAGCCGAGGGAGTGTGTAACAAGTTTGTTTGGCCCAGAGATGTGCACTGCTGCTTTAAATAGGGCCTCTACATGTCCTTAATAGGCCATAATGGGCTCTAGAGCAGATTCTCCTTCAACAATGTCGGGTCCTTTACTTTGTCGTCCTCCTGTCTGACCAGAACAGGACATACAGTTACACAACACAAAGAATGTGCACATATACATCGCCAGCAGCTGGACATACTATTGCTCTAAGCTGAAGGAGATTTTAACATTTCTGAAACCTTTAGTGATTTTTCATCTATTTCTGCCATTGACTGGATTCTTGACAATGTTTTGTAATAGATAGTAAAGCTACTAAGTTACTATTTTGTCATTTTCCTAAGTAAAAATATATCTTGTGTCTGTGGGAGTGATGCAACGTCTGTCACACGTCACATCATTGGCAAAACCGGTGTCATTTGTGTGTGGGAGGTGTTGTCGGCAGCTGCTGTAGTAACTAATAAAGAAACTTGTAATCTAACATAGTTAATAATAAAGTTTAATTTAGTAATGCGTAACCAGATTACTTATTCAAGGTAACTGTGGCAACACTGCATACAAAGAGGTAGAATTTCCTCCATACCAGTCACTGAGCAACTATACTGTACCAATGGGACAAAAGAGAATCTCACGTCTATCCTTGCGATGTCAAACTCCTTCTTCCTATCTCACTAATGTTTTATAACAAAATTGCAGCTTTCCCCTTAGCATTTCTTCATAAAAGTGACACTTGACTGGTGCAGAAATGGTCAATTTTACTTTTGTCACTATCCCATTAAGGAATAATTTCTCTTACAGTCGTAACCACAATTATTAGCCCCCCTTAAAGTTTTGAACATTTTCCCAAATATCATCCAAATATTTGCAACTTTGATGAAAATTGATGTCATCAAACATTCCCCAGTGCTATTTAGAAGCTTTTGGTACATTTTGAAATATAAAATACATGTTCAGGTTGTCTTTATATGAA
>OMNZ01016475.1:0-14237 GCA_900303255.1 Lesueurigobius sanzi
TGAAGGTATCAAAAAGGTGACACATTGTGATTTTTAGAGTTTGTTCAGAGTAAGGGAGCACAATATATAGCTAAAGTAGCATTAGGCTATCGCAATAATAGGTGACACAATATCCTTATCACAAGATGGTTTTTGTGACCAATTCCAAGACATTATATAGTTTATTGCAAAATCACAGAGGCCTACCATCTGACTGACATTTTGAGATTGACACAGTCTTCCAAACATTAAAAAAAAAAAAAGCACTTTTCCCAAATTTTTGTTTAACTTGAGCCTTTTTTTCTTTTTAGGTCAAGTTTTAATACAAATGTCTGGAATTTTTTTTTAAAAGGTTTAGTAAATTATGACAATATTCAACAAAGTTATCATATTAAATTTTTTCCATATCATGCAGCTCGAGTGCAGAGGCTCCTAAATGAGCACTTAAGCTGCTCTGGGCGTAAATAATAGCATTAGCCTCGGCACAATAAACTGTTTTTGTTCACATTTGTGGGTGCTCTTTGAAAACACAGTATAGGTT
Source organism: Lesueurigobius sanzi (assembly GCA_900303255.1). Lineage (NCBI taxonomy): Eukaryota > Metazoa > Chordata > Actinopteri > Gobiiformes > Gobiidae > Lesueurigobius > Lesueurigobius sanzi. The sequence continues at coordinate 521 of OMNZ01016475.1, forward strand.
CAAGTACTCGCTGACACTAGTGGAGACGACTGAATATGCAGGATTCTGTTTTTTGCAACAACGAGGCAGATTTATCATGTTTATGGACTCGCTGTTGCTCTAAATTTAAAGTCCATGTTGTTGTTCCATGCAAAGTGCCATCTTTATCAAGTGCGGCGTGCGATTATCAGCAGCGGACAGACACAGGCGATCCGGTTATCTGTGGCTTATCAGTCCCCAGCTCCTATTAGGATGCTGCATGTGGTTGGAGGACATTACCCATTTCCTCCTCTGTATTTCAAAGCTGGTCTCCTCCACCCCTCCCTTCCTTGCACCCTAATTCACTCCAGATGATCACAATAGGACATTTGATTTAGCGCCGCAAAGACGCATGTACACAGCTGCCGACTCCAACAGCTGTAGGATCTTTAATCACAAATTTGTTTATGTAATTAAGATGACAAGAGCCGGCGAGACAGATATTTCCGTGTGGAGGGGAGATGGACGTTTTCATTTTTTTGTGGAGTGTAATGGCATGCAGGTGATATAAATCAAGTGCGAACATTGTAAGGGAAAGAACTAAACCCAGACAAACCTGGCTTACAAAAAAGTTGGCATCATGGGTGGAACAGTGGCGTCATAGAAAGAAGGTCCCCGGTTCAATTCTCTGACCATATGGGATGGGACTTTCCTCCTCGGAGTCTGCAGTAGAGGTTTCTCATGATTTTAAAGGGATGATATAAAATTGATGGATTTTTTTAGAGCTTTTGTCATGTTACAATGTTGAAACCCCCCCCCCCCCCAAAAAAAAACAATGTTGTTCTCGCATCAAAAACAGTACCTGGTGTTGACTGTGTTTGGAGATATGCATGTTTCAATAGTCTTTGGCTCTTCTGTGGTGACTATTTGAAGTGCTCCAACTGTAAGTTGGTAATTTTTTACACTTTTAAACTTGTTTCTAGCGCTCACAATCCCTCCTGCAACTGTAAATCATTCATGCAAATTAATTACCGTATTTTCTGGACTATAAGTCGCACCGGATTATAAATCGCACCAGCCCAAAAATGCATAATGAAGAAGAAAAAAACATATATAAGTCGCGCTGGACTAAGTCGCATTTTTGGGGGAAATTTATTTTACAAAATCAGAGACCAAGAACAGACATTTCATCTTGAAAGGCAAGGTATAACAAAACAACAGGCTGAATAGGTGTATGGTATGCTAACGTAACACATTGATGGTTATTCATCTACACACAACATATTAATTAATATATAAGTCGCACCTGAGTATAAGTCGCAGGACCATCCAAACTATGAGAAAAAGTGTGACTTATAGTCCTGAAAATACGGTATATGCACATTTCAAGCCCATGCACATGCCCAAAATAAACTGCACTAATTTAAACTCCACTTCCATCTTCTATCACTCAATAACAATGTGCTATATTTAGGTGAAAACAATGCAACAAGGTCTGTTTATTTGCTGTGTTTAAAACATACTCTGTGGTGGCTAAATACATTTACTCCAGTGGAGGCCAGGCCAAGGGGAAACTTTCAAAAAGCTGTTTGTCAATTTAGCATTTTATAAAAGTAGCACGGTGATGAAGATTAAATTATTACTAAATACTAAGCATAATCACTCACTGCTACTTGATGGAACTAATTACAACAATCCTGTCTGTATGACAGTATATTCAAAATAGGATCAAATGTATGTAAGTGTATGTAAGTTACTAAAGCTTCTGTAGTATGTAATGGCATGCAGGTGATATGAATCAAGTGCGAACACTGCAGACTCTTCCAAAGATGTGTCAGCACATCTAGAGAGCCTCCCACTGAATACATTTCTGGTGAATATGGTTTTTGGACGCCGGACAAGTGGCTCAAATGATGTGTTACGAAGGGCCTCGACTTTGTAAGGAACACCTAGTTAGGTTTTATCACTCCCTAACAGCGGGATCTCTTACTTTCAGTCTATGTTTGCATGCGTGGGGAAAAAAGTGAAATACTGTGGTTCTGTAGGTCTGCAGAATTATATACAGAGGTATGTAAAAGTTTGGACACTTAACTTTATACAGAATGCACTCTAAAAACTATCAGAAGGCCAGGCAAGGTTCCTGTATGCTTGCAACTATGTTTTGTTTTCTATGCAATATGAAGTTAGCAGCCCTCTGCAACACCCCCAGTCCTTTCTGACCAACCAGTGTGTGTGAACAAAAGTGCACAGTCTTGATTAAAGGTTAAAAGTAGAATTTATTACAAAAGTTTAAAATATTAAAAATGGGGCTAAAGTGCAGGTGTGCGATGGTCTGGGTAGGGGGAAATCTTTGGGAGGAGGTTGTAATTCTTAAAGTGCAAAGCGTGGCAGCTGGACAAGCGATGCTTTAATAGCTGTTAGAAGGCACCAGTCTCTCCTCCTGGGAAAAGCCCTCACGTCCCCTCAACCCCCCCCTGACAAAGTATTTAGAGGCCACAGAGAGCGTATTGTATTCACAATATACAATACATGACATTAAAATAAAAGCACCACTCATTTTATTTCTTCTATTAGTCTTGACAGCAGCTGTTTTTTCAGAAGTGGCAAAAAAAGTCTAACAATTAAAATCTTACCACATTGGGCTCCTCGGCATAATTGAAACTCCATTTTTTTGTTCAAATAATCCACATATAATGCATGCGATACTTTCAAAATCACTTCATTGTCCTACCATATAACTTTCACTCAGAGAAGTTCAAAAACTTAAACACTTGACCTATGTCTATCTCAAATATCTGCATTTACTATTGTGTCGTTTCCAATTCAAAACTTCAATACGCAGTTTTGCTGTTGCTGCTATAGTTTTTTGGCTTTTGTAGCTGGCATGAAGTATTAATGCAACCAGCCTGTGCCCTTTTCTTGTGCGTTTCGGAGGCTGCTCTGGGCACTGAGAAGACGTATCATACACAGCATATAAACGCCTGTCTGGGAATGTTGAGCTGAAAAACATAAGGGCTTGTAGACCTAAGTTTTCTCTCATTTTCTTTTTTATCATTTTCTTTGGTTGCCAGGGTGCTGCAGTAATTCCTCACGAAATAAAACTTATATAATGTATTCTAGTCGAAATGATGATAAGCAGACAGTTGAGTAGGCATTTAAATTGGAAGGATGCACCTTTTCCCTTTGAAGTTGTGCCCAAGTGGAGTTGCATGGCGAAACAAAACAGCTTATTTGTTGCAGTCAGTGTGGTATAGTCGCTACTGGAAAAAACGATTGTTTTTTTGGCCCTATAGCATGTACTGATGTGAAATTTATATGGAAAACATCTTTGAAGATTTAAGAATGATGAAATAAATATCAACTTACAGGAATACACAAAAACCGAGAGATGAAGAAAAAGCTAAGCAACAATTAGAAAGCATGAACCTCTGCAAAGGCAGTACCTCGCAATGGTAATAGTCAGTGATTGTGCTTTCTTTTGAGACTGAGATGGAGGTTTCTTTATTTCTTTATTTTAGAGTTTGTTCAGAGTCATATTTTATATGTTCTTTTGAATTAATTAACAACTTGCCAAACATGATCAACACCTCTAAACAAGCCATACAACTCATAAGCCGTGTTCGGCAGTAAGAGTTAACAAGTAATTCACTTCTGCTTTTTAAATAATGCAGAAATGAATCCCGGCTCCTGCAGCTGCAGACTGTCGTTGTGTCCTTGGGCAAGACACTTCACCCACAGCCTGTATGAATGTAGTGAGAGAGTGAATGTGTGGTGGTGGTTGGAAGGGCCGATGGCGCAAATTGGCAGCCTCGCTTCTGTCAGTCTACCCCTGGGCAGCTGTGGCTACAATAGTAGCTTACCACCACCAAGTGTGGAGTGAAAGAATAATGCCATGTAAAGCGTCTTTGAGTGTCCAGAAAAGCGCTATATAAAACCAATGCATTATTATTATTATTAAATGCAATTATATTATAATTATACATCATTAAACATCAACTTACTATTGGTTATTTTTTCAAAATATCTTGACAGTTGAACAACAGCTCACAAACAATGAGAGAAAAGTCAGTGTTTCCTTGTCTAAACTATAGAATATTATGGTCTGTTGTCAGACATGTGCAGGAAACAAGACATTCTCCACTGCGAAAAACTGTCAAACTTATTAAAACACTTGAAAGGGCAGCACAGACGCTCAGACTGGAGGATTCTCCCACACAGCCTCAACACAGACCTAAACACACTTGCCTGGTCCTTTCTCAAAACTAAAATAATCAGTAAATTATTTTTTCAAATAAAGTAATCAAAGAAGTAACTAGATTACTTTTAGAAGGAGTAATGAGTAATCAGTTACAGCATAATCTGCTCATAAGTAATAACAAAGTTAATAATAAAATAAATAGGCTGATACAATGCTTATTTTTGCCTCTCCTATTCATTCCATCCATCGTATATATATTTTAGGTTAAAGAGGGAAACCAAAGTACCCAGAACAGACCCACCTGCACATGAGGAAGACCTACACACGCCACACAGAAAAGACCCGCCCAGCCACGGGATCGAACCCAAGAACTTCTTCCTGTGAGTAAGAAAAGCTCACTACCATCTTGCCTATGTTTACTGTTGGCATCAAACCATTTCACAGAAAGGTTACAGTCTTTGCATGGCTTCTATAGATCTAGGTCAGAGGTTCAGACTCTGGTGATGGGACAGGTTTTTGAGCAAATTAAATTGTAAACATTCAACTTAGATGTTTTGTAAAGCAGGAAAAAAATCTAAATTATTCCAAATCAAATCCATTTTTATTTAGAATGCAACTTTGCAGATATTTTTATGTTTTGATCCATTTGTGGGGCCATGGTTTTGAACTGGAAGATCAAGAAAAAAGAGTTTGGAAACCGAGCTAGATCCAGAAAAGTATTAATTCAAATTATGACTTCTCTTTTCAAAACAATCCATTTGAAGTTTACATTTTTGTCGATACTTAGCACGTTATGCACAGTTGATATACATAGAAGACGACATGCGCGTGAAGACAAGCTCCGGGTTACGGCGCTGGCAGTGACAAAAGACGAAAGACCACATCAAATAAGAACAAACTCTGAATTTGCCAAGTTGGAGCGAATGTATCTCCTGGCGGCCATTGTTGCGGTCATTGTTTCCAAACGGTTTCAATCTGCAATTTGTCAATATGTCAAGCGTATTACATTCTGGTCATGATGTCAACACACAAAAGCCCCGTTTTCAGCGGAGCGGCGCATTGCGGGTCAGGGAAATGTGGTTCTGGTGCCAAAACGCATACGGTCATAACCCCAGGGCCTTCAGTTCAGTCACCATTAATTTAAAAAGGTGGGGCATAACAGCTGTCTCTTTAGTAAGTCGGATAATTCCTATAATGTTTCAGTAATCGAGCTGATCTCGTGGCATTGAGCATTAATTCTAATGTGCTTTTGGAAAACAAGCTGTTATTTGCAACATCTGTTCTCACTTTCTGATAGTACGTGAGTTTTATTTAGATATGAGAGGTAGCATATTGTTCTGTACAAATCATCGCTGTGCAACTTTATAATATAAAGTAGAAACTGTGTCTCAGAATGCCATATTTTCCCGCAGTGCATTTGTCTTGCTATATTTACCCAAAGGCGTCCCTTGCCATTAGGCAAAGCAGGTAGCTGCTTGGGGCCCCCAAATTGGCAGGGGCCCCCACAGACCTATCTCATATATGTAAGTAACGACAGCACAACACTTTATTTATAGAATTTGCAATGGTGCAATTACAACTCCCCCCCTCTTCTTTATCCTTCTCCTCTCACGTCCACAGTCATGGTTGTATTTTATTATTCAGAGCAGAGATTGAAGAGAGCATACTGAGTTATAACTCTGTCCCATTATTATTTATTATTAGTAAATATAGCCTACCTGTTCATTATAAAACATCCAAGACCTTTGTTCTAAGAGAAAGAGAAACTCTATACACAGGACAGGTGCATGCTGGGAGGTCAGGTGACGCGCTGTGTCCTCCTCTCCCTCTGGTGCTGTTTTGGAAGTAGCTGATGCCTCTGCAGTAGTTTTATGATTTGAAAGGATTTAACCCTGGCTTTGGGACTTTTATTCTGACTCTACACTTCTGTAACATCACAGTGAGTTTTGTCATTTCATGAACCAAATCTGCTGTGGGATATTTTTCATGGTTTTGTGGAGTTTCTGTGTCTAATTTAAGAATGCTTAGCAATTTGTCAAATGTTTCAACCAGTTGCTGGCTGCTATAATATTAAATGACTTCATGCTCTGAGGTGTTGGCAGCAGTGATGGTCTGCAGCTCTAATCCAGTGTTTTGTGCTTGGATTGTTTCTGTACTATGGCCTATTGTTTTGCTAATAGCTTGACTATTGCAATGCAAATAATTGTGTGATTTTTTTCATTGTGGTTTGGGTTTTGAATTGTTGCTCAACAACTTGTCTGAATCATTAGCACTGTACAAAAGCACACATTTATCATGGAATGTGTTGCTTGCAATGCAGCCTCTCTCTATATACAGTAGTCTACCTATATAAATATGTAAGTATTATCGATAATATTATCTAATATATAGGGCCCCCTATTGATTTTTGCTTGGGGCCCCAAGACCAACATTTATTCAGTTCTTGCCCAAAATTGATCTTTACGAATTTGTGATTTATTATGGAGGAAATTGGCCACCGGCTCACCAAGTACAACCCTTAGAAGAACTTGGTTTTTATCTTTATTAAATTTGGTAGCTTTTATTCAATTAACTTAAATTTATGGCAAAAATCTAACAGCACTGATGTTAAAGGCTGTCCCTGATTTGTTTGGCTTTGTCCTTCAGTGTATTGTTAAAGGTGCAAATGGAAAAAAGCCAGTTGTGCATTAATTGTAACACATTTTTTATTCATTCTGAACATACTCCCTGAAAGTTGTACAACATGCTTATAAACTCTTCTGTTAGAAAACAGTTATGAAAGGTGAGTTTAGAAGCACACAGCGAACTTTAGACAGAGGGTCTGAAGTGAAAAATACCCTGAAAAATCTTGATATTTGTGCATATTTGGCTTGTATTACCCAATGGCTGTATGGATGTAGCATGGCACCTTTACTTTTCATCACAGCAGCTTCTAAGACGCTCCAGGATCAATTTTTATGGTTTCGTACCAGAAACTTACCAGAAACCCCATAAAATTGACCCTGGAGCGTGATAGAGGCCGTTGTGAGGTAAGTAAAGGTGCCATGCGGCATCCCACACAGCCACTGTGTCACTAAAAGGTATAATATGCACCAATATCACATAAAACGTTACATAGTGCACCTTTTAAGAGCTTGTGAAATAACATAAAGTTACAATATGCCTTAGACATCATCATACGTATTGTTGTGGCTTTGTAATTTTAACATTTTGACGATACATTTGTGATAATGGAAGGCAAAGATTCTTCAGCTTTCATCTGTACTCTGTAGTTGGGGTGTAGGACGTTTCGCTTTTTATCCAAAAAGCTTTGTCAGCGAATGAGTAGACTTGACACGCTCGTGGGTCTCTTGGACCTTGTTGATGTGCACCTATTACCGTACTATTGATAGTATTTTTTAATGTGACTTATTTTATTCTATTAACTGTTTTTTTTATCTGTGTTTTTATGAATGTCTTGCATTGAAGGTGCATCAGTAGGAGCTGACCTTCTACCTTTAGAACATCTGACCTATTCACACCTAATTACTGCGCATTACTTTCCTATTGACATGCCCTGGGCTTTGTTCTAAGGCTGTTCACGCCTATCTATGGCCCTGCTCTGGCCAATGTTCCAGCTTCATTAGCATGACATAGGTATGGTTTCTGTCTAAGGATGTTGTTGTAGACCGGGTCTAAATCAAACCTAAGGGCACCTTTACGGTTCATGAATGGATTCTCTTTTTTAACAAATATGGCTTCTTTGACTCCTTTTTTTAAACCATCTATTTTCTTTGGTTAAAATCTTAACCTCATTGTCCTCAAATGTGATATTATTATTCCAAAAACATAAAGATTAATTTGTTTTTTAAATTATATTCTTATTTGTGGTTGTAAATTGTTGTATCCAACGCTTTATATCGGTGACAAAATCAAGTTAGAATATTCCTTAAAAATCATCCTGAAAGTAGAATGAGGTCAAAACTGAGTTTAAAAATTATTCAAAGGTCGACATTTCATTGTAAAGATTTTATGCTTTGAGGTCAGGTTTAGCATTGGAGCAACTTTTTGAAGCGCTCCCTAAGTTGTGTTGAATATATAAAGACCTTGGCGAAGTTATCTCGACTATAAATCATTCACTTTTGGGCCGCATACCATAAATTTCGGCCTGATTCCTATTCATAGATAAGGTGATTCATTCTTGGAGGATGGGGAGACGAGGGCACCGGCGAGACCCAGACGTCCCCCCAGTCAATGTCTCTTCCACCGCACGATGGCAGAGGAGATTAGGGCAGGATAACGGGGCGCACAACATGGCCGCCCCAAACCAGATCAAAGCCCGGAGACAATCAAAGCCAGAGTGAGAGCTGCAGCAGTAAGCTCTTTTAAATATGTGCTGTCTCTTCCAACCAAGCCACACGCTCTTCAGCAGCACGTATAGGCCCGTCTGTGAAAGCGATAAACAGAGAGGGATTTGTAAAAAAAAATCATGAGGAAGATTTCTTTTTTAATAACAGATGCCCTTCCTGAAAGAAAGAGTCACACACATACTGTGACATGGCGAGTGAGTGTGTAATCTGTGACCCTTCCAGTTTATGGGCAAACGCTCAACCACATGCTTCAAAATCCTAAATTCAGTATTGAAAAAGCAAGATCAAATTACAAAACTCTAAGATGCATCATGGCCAATGGGTTAGAAGATAGTAGCACGCATAATGTATTTTTGAAAATTGGATCACAATGTAATAACCATATCGCAAGAAGCCACAATATACAGAATCACCAAGTCTTCCATTTGACTGACATTGACACAAACTTAGCCTAAAACAAAATATGTATGGAGCTTATAAATGTGCAAAAGTTCAGTCTTCGTTATAATTTTCCAGATTTAGTTCCATTTTAGCGTTGTTTTGAAGCCGATGAAGTGTTTTGAAGTCTTGTTTTGACACAATTAGCTGAAAAAACATATTACTTACAATGTGTGTTTAAATGGAATGGAACATGCTTTTTTTCAGTAAGATAAGACTTTATTGATCTCACAATGAAGAAATTTACTGTCCATGCTGCCATAAAAAAACTTTATTTTTCCACCTCGGAGTGCCTCGGAATCCTGACTGCCTTACACACTACACGGTATAGATATATTTTTTGCATGTCAGCTCCTCTATATTTCATTGATTCTTGCCATTTCCTGGATGAGCAGCCGTTAACGTGGACGTGTCACTCCTTGGACCCTGAAGCGTTCACAGTCATCTCGTATTGGGAGAAATTTACTTACAGCATCGTGCAGCCCTAACATACATTAAGTCCTGGCTTTGAAACTAGACAAAATCTCTCTCCTCACTTTAAATCAGTTTCATCAGTCATGTACCAAGAAGAGTAATGTTACAAAGGTCTTATAAAAGTAGTCAACAAAACAAAACAAAAAGTAACATTTCAGCAATAAAGTGATCGGCAACATGTTTCAGAGTCTATTCTTTGATACCATGTTATTTATTTATTCGACATAGGCAATTGTTTACTAATCATCATTGTGATTACACACTGCCAGTCATTTCCTCCTCATCTTCATTCTTTCAGGACACACGTAATCCCTTACTCGCATGACTTGCACATAAATCGTTTGGACGCAATGTAAACAGAGCAGTCACTGATGTATGATAACAGTAAACCTGAGCTGCCCAAAAGAAAAGCCTGTGTAATACCAGCGCTGATAATGCATGACATCGGACAGCGTTTGTTAAGCTGTAACATAGTCGTAAATATGAGTAGTATCTAATGGGGCGGTAGGATACAGTTCAGTCAGGTCAGAGATGGTTTAGGTCAAACGGCATCATGCTCTACATACTTAAGAATGCAAAGCTCCAAAATGTACAATCAGGGTTTTGAAAGCATGTTCTCACTAATTAAAATGACAATGGTCCTGCAACTTATACGCAGGTGTGACTTATATATGAATTAATATGTTACGTTAACATACCAGACGCCTTTTCAGTTCATTGTTTATGCTTTGTGTAGCTGAATAACCATCAATGTTCTATGTTAGCAAACCGTACACCTGTTCAGCCTGTTGTTCTCTATTCTATTGTTATTATTATAACTTGCTTTCGAAGATGTCTGTTCTTGGTCTTGGATGTTGTAAAATAAATTTCCCCCCAAAAATGCGACTTATAGTCCAGTGCGACTAAAATGTTTTTTTCTTCTTCATTGTGCATTTTTTCGCTGGTGCAACTTATTCTCCGGTGCGGCTTATAGTCCAGAAAATACGGTAGTATGTTTGTACGTAAAGCAAAACCTAGCATTTTGAATACAAGATAAGACTTTGGAAATTCACATAAATATTATAGTTTTTTCAATTGATAGGGACACTATTTATCACAAATGGTACATAAACACAACACAATATTATCTTTGTTATGAGAAATTTTACTAAAGCACTGCAATCTTGGGTCAAAACCTACACACACAGAATAAATGTAAGGCACTGCACATAAAAAGACTTTTCAATCAAGATGTTTCCAACCTTTTATGGCGAAAAAAAAAAAGAGAAATCCAGCCGTGCCCTTTCCTAAACTCGGGTGAAACTTGGTTCGCATAGAAGAACAGGAAAATCGCACTCCTTTTACTGTTCTATGTCAGTAGATTCATCAAAATGTACTTTGACCTTAGTGTCAGATGCAGACAAATGTTATCATTGCACACTATTCACAGCACTGCACTCCGGCCCTGATCTTCACACGTTCTTCGACACGTGTACAAGCCTTTTCTCACACGAATAGCGGACTGCAAATGGATCTTGCGCATAAATCCTTCAAAAGCAATGCAAACAGAGCAGTCAATGATGTACGTTAACAGTAAACCTGTGCTGGCCAATAGCAAAGCCTGCGAAATACCAACGCTGATAAGACATGACACCAGCCATAACAGTTTACACCGCTGGGTTAATTCTGTGCAGAGATGGCTATGACAAATGATGTGTCACGACTTTTGTGTGGTTTATACATCAAAGCACGCACCGCCGCGGAAGTTTCGACCTAGTTTTTCACACACTGCGGACAAATACGCACAAAAAAATCCGACATCCATCTAAAACGTCAAGGCGCGGTGACTCTGTGACCTCCGATCTTTGCCCGCCTGACTCCGGAGCACATGTTTTGGAATTGATGAATGCAGTTTTTCAGCCCCCGAGACAGCTACTGCTTTTCGTTTATGGGGGATATGAATGGGAATCAACATCAGATGCCGGAGCGCACCCCCAAGACGTAATCATTCACGACCTTATGTCAACTTTACACAACCTGGGTATTTGGTTAGCAGTTAAATGTGAGTTTTAACTGATTACTTCTTGCGTAAGTCATTCCCAGACTGGTTTAGAGGGAAAACAACTGCTTTTAAAATGAGTTAGAGGTGTGTTTTATTTACCTCATTACTCTGTCAAGGATGTACAGTATATAGGCTACAGGTATATGAAACCCAAATGGGTTGTAATATCATTTTGTTGGTAAAAGGCAACAAAGTGCATAGAATAACCATAACAATGAATACACTCTTTAAATGGAGCATGAAGCTAGCTTTATTTTACTAAAACAGAAGTTCCCAAACCTTTCCATCTCTAAAATAACCCTGCTAACAATCCAGGAACCCACTCTAAAAAGTCTGTGGTGATTATACTGCTATCAGATTTACTTTGTTGACTTTGCTTTTTGCCCTCTGCTTACCAACATGCTGTTTTCAATTAAAAATAGTGTCATGAGTTTTCTTCCCACACGTTGGTAGCTACACTAAAACACTGGGGGTGCTGACATTTTGTATTCTTATTGAGATGAATTGATCAACATAAAAAAAGTGTTTGGTGGACAATTTGTTACCGATGGATAATTACTGATGTGTTCAAATCTTTACACTGGATGTATTTCACCAGAGGATACTTTCATAAAGGGATTGTAGGCGTATCTGTCTTGAAGCTAGCAGTTAATGGTAACTCGATGGATAGCTTCTAAAAGTTAAAATGGGCTGAACATGACCTGAAGACTCCCACCAGTTGTGGCCAAAGGTTTATGTAAACGTATGCATTTCATGTAATATAAATGATAACACAATAGCCTTTATTCCACTCCTTGTTAGTGGTTGCGTGAAGTCATTTATTGTCAAAAAAGCTGTTTGTTTACGTTTTTCAACTAGAAACTAGCCAAATGTCCTTGATCAAAAGTTTGCTTCTGAAGTTTGCTCCTGGCAGTTATTGAAGGTCATGTAAACGTTAGATCAGGGACATTTGTTATTATCTTATTTGAGTAGTTTCTGTTTTATTATGATTTCAAAAGAGTAAACTCAGTTCTTTCACGATAAATGGCTTCGCACAACCACTAACCATGAGTGGAAAAAAAGACTTTTGTGTCATCATTCATATTCTATGAAGAATGGCCAAAAAATTAAAATGGTATGTAAATTTTGGCCACAACTGTTATTGTTTTGAACATGTTGTCAGTCAATGTGCGATGGTTGGCAAATTCAGTAATTTGCGGTCTGTGGCATAATCTATAAAATTCCAATTGTTCCACTAATCCTCCTAGAGATTCCAAGGGGGCAGGAAGGTTTGGCATAATATGTAAGTAGCCCAATGCTAGAGAACAAAACAGCTCTCTTCACTGAATGTCACTCATACATCTAACACACCATGTCTATACCAGCGATCTCATCTGGGGCTTTGGTCGGCAACATGAATGTTTTAAATAAATAGTAGTTCTGATAGGCAAAAACTTTGTTCACAAACAGAGCATTGCTTCCCTTGCGCTGTAACAGATCTGAGACTTGAATATAGTGTGCTACACGTCTGAATGCAGCTGTTGCCTACCATTCACCAAAACATCTGGTGAACGAACATTTCCACATACACCTGTCGAGCCACATTTTAGTTTCATTTTCTTTTTGTTCTGAACATGTCGAACAACACTATCCAAACATTTAGGTAAATGTAGCAAAGAATAAAGTGAAGAGTTCTCTTGTAAAAACGGATAATTGAGAAAAGGATTTCACACATCAAATCCTTAGGGCAGGTGCATAGGAGACGAGGGAGGAACCCAATCTTAATCTAAAAACCATTGAAAACAAAAATAATCAATGTGTCATTTTCTCTTAACGTATTATTTCCAGATCTATTTAAGTGCCATAACAATATTAAGACACTCCTTCATAATCAGATAAACTAAACTTTAGTTTTCACTAGTATCTTCTGTAAAGCAAAAATCAAAAGGGTTTTTGAAAAATGTTCAAATATCTGTTTTTACAAGTGAAGAGTTCATTTGCAAAAGCAGATATCTCCGTTTTGAAGTTTTTGCAAAAATGTTTTATATTTTTATTACCATACTCTACAGGTGACACCAGTAAAAGTAAAAATGTATCAGTTTGATCAGGAACAAGTGATTTCATATTTTTGATGTTGAGAAAAAGATGTGGTCATTTAAAACACAGCTCCACAAAGAGAAATTTACAAGCAATGGGTGATTTTTGTCAATGGCACTTATCTGTTTTTGCAAATGAACTCTTCAAGTAGCTCTCTGCCATTTTGTTACCTAGAAGTTGCTC
>OMNZ01016480.1:0-21069 GCA_900303255.1 Lesueurigobius sanzi
TATATTACCCAGGTTTTCAACCTTTAAACGCCTTGCAATGACCCGCAGCCTCCACACGGGGGCAGCAGATTCACACATACCGTTCTTCTCACCTTCACCTGTCTATCTTCATGGCATAAGGCTTTTGCGTAGTTCTACATTTACCGGGGCACGTAGCAGTAACCAAAACTATATTAATGCTTGTGAAAGTCGTAAAAACAATAAAATACAATAAGCCATGATCAGCCTGGAGTAGAACCCGGCTAGTATCACCTGAAATAGCCCTATAAGACCTCTGTGCACGTCACTGAAGCAGTTAAATGGCGCAAATGTAACGAGGAAAAGGCCGAAAGGAGGAGGTTGTCAGAATCAATGTCTGTTTATTAATAATTTCGTTTTAGTGGCCTATTGCTGTTATTGTTATGTGTTATTCATTTTATTCTTATTAATCCTGTGCTTATTCTTCGCGATTATTCATATTATATTCCTTGAACGAATATGGGCGGTGGGTCACGCCTCACTCTTCCTCATTCATCTGGAGCTCCGCCCCCTCTCAGACCGGCGCAGGTGACAAGTTGCATCTCAAGTTGCATTTGCAACTTGTCACCTGCGCTTGACATCTACGCTGCGCTGCAAGATGGGGCCCTCTGTGTGCGATCTCCCCCAGGCAAGATTACTCTTATTTTGTAACGTGTCATGTCCAGGCCAATTGACAATCCCAGTCTCTCACACCTCACGGTTTTTTCTTTAACTAGACATTATTTCAAAATGTTTAAATGTAAAATATCAACACTGACTGAGGCACCAAAAATAAGCCTCAATTATGCATGATATACGCATCTATTTTAGATATCTCTTTTTGCTAGATTTCACAAACCCTCCTGCACATCTCTATTCCTCAGACATGAATCTATTTTCTCCTTTCACAGCGTTCAAACTGCAAAGTAAGTTTAACTTCACAGCAGCAGTCTCTCACAATCCCAGGCCTTGGCTCTGACCTTTTGCAAATATAAAACTTCCAGTGATCTTTACAGAGTTACCACTGAGAACAAAACAGTTTTCGTAACTCTTGGTTGTGTGAGCGCCAGAGGGACCGTCCTTAAGAGTGCGCCCCGAGTTTCACCCCGACTCTAATGCCCCGCTCTGTCACTTTCACCCCAAAACATGGACCAGGACATGGGCGAAATCTGTGTCTCCTGTTCCCTCTCCTCACACCAGCTGCTTCACACGTAGGGTTCAGAACAGGGCCTTCATTCACATCTGTTCATGTCCAGACCTGCACGGAAACTACCTGTGGTGTTTTGAGCCTTATGAGACCTAAATGGACAACAAACTTTGAAGGGCACGATGGGAAGTGCCCTTGGCAACATGTTCACACTAGACAGGGCCCAACACATGAGTGACGCTAACTTACTTCTTCTCGTTATGCTGTGAGACTGAAGATGCTACAAAGTCAAATTCATTTATACAAGAAGTCGCATTGTGATTTTACAACTCTCAGTAATAACCCGGAGGACCACATCTGGAGATTGCCGGGGGCTTCCAGAGCTTTGTCTGTTCAGAGTGTCAGGTCATCACTGACACATGATTGGAAAAAGGAGTACATGACCAAAAAATATTCCATTGTCTAAATGATTGCTTATTAAGAATTATGTTTAACTTGTGACCATAGACTGTATATAATAATATATATATAATATAATAAACTAATTGTAGTCCACTACTTCCTGAAACCATAAGGAAGTGGGGACTGACTCCGGAAGTTCCTACACAAAGCAACTCAGTGTGTTGTACAGAGACCGTAGATACACAATTTAAGAGATAATTATATAACAAAACAACTAAAATATTTGAAATATTGGACTTTATGAATTTAAAGTATAGGTAAATAACAAAGTTTTCATTCTGACTTTAAAAGTTGGAATACAGTAGAGGGCATAAACGGGCGTGCCAGAGCCTTACTCCTCCCACACCAAAAATGTGAAATCTGTTGTGAAAGAGGCCTACTCGCTAATCCAACTCCAACTGGCTACGGGGGAGGAGCCACAGTGATACCTCAGTGCTAGAGAGGATGATGAGGCGTGGCAGAGCTGATGACGTAGACTTATACAGCACAATTTCTACCTCCTCAGCTAACCGCAAAATTCAATTGGAATAGATACACATTACGAGTTCAACCTCTAGAGGGCGTTAGCCACTCTGTATGCACTACATTGTCCTATATTTCATTTCACTGTTTTAATTTTTATTTTTGCCCTATTCTTAATAATGGCGCTGTCTCCAAAACCCGAGCCACACAGCTAGCCTAGCTGAGCATCGTTAGCCCGCGCTGATCGCTATGGGGGAAGCTAGGGCCATCATTATATACCGTCTATGCTTGTGACGCATTTGTGGAGGCCATGCTTTTTATTAGTGTTTTAATTAATACAAATTAGTAGCAGGACTTCATCAGCCTGTTGCCATGACGATGTTGCTGTTCTGCCGAGACTACACACATGGCCAAACATTAGATATCAATATGTTACGCCTTCTAAATTCTTCATGTTTATAGCTCATTGTTGGTGTGTAGCTTTGCATTGGGCCTCTAGATGTCCCACTCCAGGTGTCCAGCTGATATCGTAATATTTTGCTGGTTAAAATGACACTAAAACTAAATTTAAAAGTAGTGAATGAATAGTGAAATGAAGGGACTAAAAATATGTGAACTTCAGTGACAGTTTGAAAAAGTCTTATATCATTAAAATGTATTGCCAAAGGAACAACTCTGTGAATAAATAAGTGCTTGAATACAATCATAGACTAAATTTACATCAAATTTTAGTAAACAAAAATGACTAAAATTGAGAATTATTTATCTAAATCTTGACAGTAGGCGATATAATACAAGAGTACAAAGGGGTACTTTCTCTAATGAATACCTTGACACTGCATCTTCCACAAATGACTGTAAAATGCAAAGTCGCTGTCATTAATATGCAAATGAAAAACGCAATACCCCCCAAAGAGATGACGACTACTACATAAAGATATAATTTACTCCGTGTTTTATTATTGACTGTCTAAGAGCAGCACAGTTGAGACGATCCCTCACTGCCCATCATTGCTGTACATGTTTTTATTTTGCCACAGCCCGAAGTCATTAAACCAGTCAAATAGTGATGAGTTGTTGAGCAGAGGCACAATCAGCGACTAAGCAAAAAGTTTAATTGAATATAAACAGATGTCTTTTGGGAAGCAGCCCTGATGACACTGTTGTTTTAGCCGAACAGCCCACACCATCCGACTAGAGACAGAGACTATTGTGTTGTGAGCTTAAAAATTGCATAAGATTTGCATTAAGAAAGCAGAGAGTTGTTATGCTTGCATTGTTTTCCGTATTGCAGTCTGTATGTTTTTTAGTGGTGTGTTTGTAGGTGATAAAAGAGAGAGGAGGCACTGTGCTCTCAGCTTCTAGTCTGAAATTAATATTTTCCTTAGTCTATTTCATTCATTGTTTTCTGCTTTTGTTTGTAATTGTGGGTGGCTGGGCTGTTATAGGACTCGTTTGAAAAAGTTCATACTGTCTTCTTAGTTTAAACTGTTTTCAACGTTCTTTTAGTAAGACAGGAGGTTTGTTTGTTGTCACCAATACCTCCCAATTCATACAGAATTAGGGCTGGCGAGACCTTCGTCTTTTAAACGCACCATTTAGCATTGTTCACACAATCATTTAGTCAGGGTGGCTGGTCTTCCCTGGCTTTTTTAACAGCACCACACACTTACACCTAGTTAGGGTAGCCAAGCGGGGCCTGCTGGTCCATTTACGCTCTGGCTATTTATTGCTGCTGTCATAACAGTATGGTTTGCACATCATGCTGGGGATGGTGGTGCCAACAAGGAGGTGGCAGGCTGGAACACAGTGGGTCCTTCTACAGTGTTACTGGTATATATTTTAAGGAATATTTGATGAATAGATGTGCCGACTTAATTTAATGGATTTGTGATTGATAGTCATTGGGAGTGATTGGTATTTGCTGCTATCAGTGTTTGATGTTTTTTGCTTGATTGACATTTTGTATTTTTATTGTTTTGTTTTTATTATTTAATTATTTAAATATTATTTCAATTTTTGTATGTGATGTGTTTTTTTATGATTCAGCGCTTTGAGACTAATTGTGTGTGTAAAAGGCACTCTTGGAATCATCATAACAAAACAGAAACTACTCAGATGTCCGTGATCTAACCTTTACATGACCTTCAACAACTGCCAGGGAAATTGACAAATTTGATGCACAATATGGAAACTTTTGATCAGGGACATTTGGCTAGTTTCTAGTTGAAAAGCGTAAACTAACAGCTTTTTTGACAATAAATGGCTTCATGCGAACACAAACCACGAGTGAAATAAAGGTTTTTGTGTTATCATTCATATTCTATGAAAGATTGCCAACGAACAATCAAACATTCTGTCAGGTTATGTAAACTTATGAGCACAACTGTAAACATGCCATGTTTCAATGACTTGGCAAATACAACAGTAAACTTAAGCAATTACAAGTTACAAGTTGAATTATCTTTTTTCTCATATGCATCTACAATGTTTGTACAGAGTGCTTTCATCAAAATGAATCAAGTGTATCAAAGCGACATCTGTGTACTGAGGCGACGCAGGATTAGAAAGTGGTTCTGCATCCTGCTCTATCCCACTGTTGGCAACAGCGCACCCCAAATAATCACTTCTGCACAGTCATTTTGTTCATTTTGTGCATCCATTCCCTCAAGGGAAACACCGCCAGAGACACAGCAAGTTTTGGATTAGACATTCAGCTGTGCGCTCCAAAAAGTAATAAGTTAGACTGGCAAATAACAGCTCACCAGCGCGCACCGCTGTGATAATCTTCAGAGCAATAAGGTACATGGGAGAAAATTGATTGGCTTTACCATCTCGTAAAACAGTCTGGAAACATCAAGCAAGTAAATATTTGGGCCGCTAGGTAAAAAGCAGATTTATGTTTTTAATTTCTGTGCATGCAGACATATTGCCTTCACAATTATTTAAATGAAATGGTCAGATTTACATAGCGTTTTACTTACTCCACTGGCCATTCAAAACACTGTACATCAAGGAACTCTTCCACCATTTACACTCACTTTGATGCATAGTGTATGCAGATTCTGGAGGCAATGGGGCGGGGCAACTGTGGCCTAGATGGAAGAGTGTGGCCCCGTCCACACGAAGACGGGCCTAAACGCAAAAGTATTGTATCAAACCGGCCTATCATCCACACGAAGCTGGCGTTTTGGGGGAGTGTAAACGATAAAGTTTGAAACAACATCTCAGGGTGGAAAGATTTCAAAACGCCGTTTTCGCGGCTCCGTTGTTACAGCTTTCCTAAAATGATGACGTCACAGCGCCAGTGTTGTGTATGTTTTGCATAATCTACTGACCTTATAATGGCTTTATCAACCCAATCCAGCCTGTTCTGACCGTGATACTTCTCTGCTTCAGCGCGAGGCACAGCTGACACATGGAGAAAAGCCCCAAATTATCCTCCATTCTGTCTGTGTTTTTGTACTGACAGCTACAATCTGTTCACTGACAGTATTTCTGTTCTCGTCCAGTGAAATCCCAAACTTAAATCCTCCTCTTTGTTTCTTCTGTAAATAAAAAAATAAATCCACGGAAAGTTTCATTTCACCGTGATGAGTCTGTTTACATTAGAACACGTCTACTGCGCATGTGCCGTCTACAGTGTTGTTCTGCTTTGGGAGGCGTCCTGTAGTGGTGTCACAGCGTCACACACAGGCCTGGCAGCTGTACTACAGCGTTTCCACACACATGAGTAGATCCATGTGGATGCACACATTTACTGAACGGGCTTCATGTTTACAGAGAGCGTTTTTGGAACTACACGCGGTTCGTCTTCGTGTGGATGGGGCCTGTGTCGTTTTATACTTTCTCTGATCCCTGTAACTGCTACAACTAGCTTGAATCACATCTCTGGACTTTTAATTAACGTTAAAAATGTTTCACGCTGTTCTGTGGGATTGCAAATGAGACTCCCTGATAAAGTAAAATAAAATAAAAATAAATAAACTAAAGGATGTGGTCTTTCTCTCCTTAGGCAAGACACTTCACCCATCTTGCCTCCAGTGTCTGTGTACATTACTTTTATGAATGAGAATGTGAATGGCTGAGTGGGTCCTTGATGTAAAGTGATTTGAGTGACTACTGTAGGTGGAAAAGTGCTATATACTGTATATAGACCATTTACTATTACCATTTATCATGGTGTGCACCTGGACACAACAATAGTACAGGTGGAATATTGAATCGTATCAGCATCTTTTGGATCAGAGGGCAAGTGGGTTACCAGCTGAATGCCCTGAAAACAACACAATGTGAGTAGATAAAAATAACCTCCCCCCAGGCTCGCAATAATACATTCATTAAATACACTGAGCATTGTTTGGAGGGAGTGTAGAATTTCCTTTTTGAAAATATTTCATGGACTACAATACTTTAAAGATTCCTTTTTGCAACCCTAGTAAAAAATATGCTTCATTCAAGGTTTTGGTTCAATACTATGAGAATGAACTCATAATAAAGATCATAACCGTTTTGGCCTCTTTATGGTATATAAATATCTGTTGAGTGGGCCTAAATGTTGTGTCTTCTCTGAATCTACAGGTGCGATGTGCTGCGGTCTTTGCTCTGGGGACTTTTGTGGGGAACTCTGCCGAAAGGACAGACCACTCCACCACCATAGACCATAATGTGGCCATGATGCTCGCTCAGCTCATCAACGACGGCAGCCCTGTGGTCCGCAAGGTCACTGCTACAGCACACAACATTAACCATGTATATCCACTGTAGGATGCCAATAGGTCACAGGAGCCAGCATGTAGTCAGAGGGTTAAAGTTGATCATGTGTAAAGGGAGAAAAATAGGGAAAAAAAGGAAAAAATTCACATTATGGTTAACGATGTATATTTTAGTGAATGAAAATACATCTCAAGTTCAAAGTGTAAATGTACATTCAGCAGTCCATGTGATTCATCATAGGACTTGTTACATCAGTCTGAACAATTCTATGGCCCCATGCATAAACCTGATCACATGAATGTCAATCTGACAAAGTGAAAAGTAACACTGTGTTCACTAATGCAATGTATTCGAGTATTTGTGGTATATCAGGTTCATGCATGGGGCCACAGAATTGCTGAAACCGTCTAGTTACCTGAAAACGATTAGAACAAAGGTTCCCAAAAAGGGGTCCTCAATTGCATTTCACGGGGGCCTCCAAAAGCTGTCCTTACATTATTCACATTAAAATAAATATAGCTTTAAATGAACTTCACATATATTTGTTTCATTAAATGTAATCAACATTTGAGCCTACTGCACATACAGTATCTGCATTTATGTCGAAATATGAGAAGAAAAACATGACTTTTTCTTTTACTTTGATCCTTTTTTCATTATTAGTTAAGTTGTAGGGCCCCAGGAGATCTTTGAATTGATACAGGGGGCCGGGACACACTGGACGTTGGAAATGGCTGCATTAGAATATAATTATGAAAATTAGTTTTCACAGGGGTCTACTTGTTGCTTATAGATCGGGGTACCCAAAGTGGGGCCCGCGGGCCACATTCATCCCTCCAATGGGTTTCATTTGGCCCTCGTGATGGTGCTTAGATTTGTAAGAAATTTGTGACTGAATGCAGGCAATAGTTACTTTATAGTGTCTTTAGTTACTAAAGACACCAAAACAGCATGTCCTACTCCTAGCACAGTTATTAAAGGATATCTAATCATAGATCTGTTTGCATTCGGTCTTTCTACATGTAAAACCATATTGCGTTTGGCCCTTCGTCCACAATTTTGGACCTCCACAGCTTGTTTTTGGGCCTTCATGGAAAAAACCTGGGGCACCCCTGTTATAGATGCTCTGAAGTGACTAAATTTAGTTTATTAGGTTAATTAAGACCTTTGCAAGTAAAAGTTTAATACATGTACATGTACATGTAAATACTGTATGTGGGGGGCGGGAGATGAGTGTGTAATTGAATGATCTGTTTTAATGCGGTTTTATCTGTAAAGCACTTTGAGTTGCACCTTGTATGAAAAGCGTGTTATAAATAAAGTTTTGATTGATTGAAGTAATACATTTAAACCAGACATGTCAAACACAAGGCCCGCGGGCCAAATGCGGCCCGTGAGATGATTTCATCTCTTGTAAAACATACATTTCTGAGCATGCAAAAAAAAAAGTAAGTCTCTAGCCCATTCCTGTCAGGAGTTATGGATGTTTATAGAAATAACCAAAATGCTCACTCCAGCCGCTAGGGGGCAGCAAACATTAAAAACGAAAGAATTCCACACCTGTCCAGCAGAGGGCACTGACACTGAATCATTATAAAAGCTACAAAAACAGAAGCTGTTCTGTCACTGGTAAAAGTGTTGTTTTTAGTGTTGTACGGCCCCCTGGTGGCACAGGCTTGCAATACAAGAATAAACTATTATTATTATTATTATTATTATCTATTAGGCTCCAGTCCTGTAGTGTTTTGACCAATTTTAAAATGTCAGTCAATTGTGCTGAATTACTACAGTGCTATTATTATTATTAACTATTATTGACTATATTATTATTCAATTGACTATTGAAAAAATGTGTTGTCAATAGTATTTTCCTGTTTACAATACATGCGGCCTGCGACCCGCCATCGTATGTGAATTTCAGCTCTCGACCCAAATGAGTTTGACACCCCTGATTTAAACTATTGTAAACCTTAATCTGCACTGAGTGACCCCTATATGACATACATTTCAGCCCCAAAAGGAGCACGGATCCAAATGGGTAGGCCACATTTTCCCCAAAAAGTGTCTGTTTTGTTTGTTTTTGAATCTAATGTCAGTTCATTTTCATTGGAAACTGGAGGTCTCACACAATAAACTCGGCTCATTATGAACACAAAAGGCCAATAAAACAACAAAAATAACGATTGGGATTCATTTAAAACAGAAAATGATTTGACAAGCATGAACATTCCACATGAAAAAAATGCCTTGATATAATTAAGAAAATTAGATTGCGAATAGACATTCATTTGGTATAAATTAGTCATAGTGGTGCGACTTTATCACTGTCCTTGCAGTTGCAGCATTGGAGAAACATTATCCAATAATTTGTGGCTTAAAATGAAGTCATAAATGGAACTAAACTGTGCTTAAGGCAATGTTGTCCTCAAAACCCATCTCTGCTCTTTTTAATAAAGGTCCCTCATAGAGACATTAATCATATAACAAAGGCTTTACCAAAGTTTTGTCCCATGATTTCTGGAGATATGTTACATTTTTTATCACAAGAGAAAATTACCCTGAAGAGTTATTGGCATTTTGGATGTTAATCAGTTTTTGTTCGTGATTAACAGGAGCTGGTTGTGGCTCTGAGTCATCTGGTCGTCCAGTACGAGAGTAACTTCTGCACCGTGGCCCTTCAGTTCATAGAAGAAGAGAAGAACTACACTGTGCCATCACCAGCCAACATCGCAGGTAAAGAGGAGGATGACGATGACGGGAGTTAATAATCCCTTGCCTTTTGCTCTTGAGGCAGTGCCATCTATCAAAAGTCTTGATTGTTTGTAAATGGTTAGCTATTTTTTTTCCAATAAAAAAAAAGAATATCTTGCCCCTTGTAGCCAATTTATGACGTTAGCTGTAGTTTATATTAGAGGAGCAGTTTTTTAGCATTTGAGAGGTGCGCTACAAGTGATAGGCTATGATTTGGTTAGCAGCAAACTGATCAGGGACATGATTTGCTACGCGGAGGCTCCAAGCTCTTTCTGCGCTCAGACGGGAAGTTAGAGGCCTGACTCACCCAAGACGTAAAGTACATTTATGTCAAGTCCTAAATGTGTCTGCCTGTGGGTGTCTCCGTGTTCAAGTCTAGGTTTCAAAATGTCTACTTTATTGATTGTGTGAGTTATTTGTTGTATAAAGTTGTCTTATGTGAGAAGTACTTTAAGGCGAGACACTGCAGGTGAATGGGGAAGTGAATGATTTCAACTTAATAAATAAATATGATTCAATTTATTTAATGTTTTCATATAAAAATGTTATACATAAAATGGTCAAAATTGCTTATATTTTCAGTGGCAAAATCAAAATAATGGAAAGAGCCCGATCTAAATGTATGGTTTTATTTTATTGATATATTAGTTACAAAGATTTGTTCAGAGGGGATTTTGGTTAGCCTGTTAAGCTTTTTAATAATCTTGTCCTTAGTTGGGCAACAGTGGCCTAGATGATAGAGTGGGTCATCTCATGATTGAAAAGTCAGGGGTTCGAATCCTGGCTCCTGCAGGTGCAGATTGCCATTGTGTCCTTGTGAAAGACGCTTCACCAGCCGCCTGTATGAATGTACTGTAGTGTGAGAGTGATTGGTTGGTGGTGGTTGGAGGGGCCGATGGCATGGACTTCCTTCTGTCAGTCTCCCCAAGGGCAGCTGTGGCTACAAGTATGGAGTGAAGGAATAGTCTACAGTGTAGCGCTTTAAGAAACTTGTGACACTGGCTTGTAAAGCACAGTACAAATGTAAGCCATTATTAGTGAAAAAACCTGTAAGTATTGAAACTAAGCCTTTCTTTTTAGGTTCAAAACGAATACATCAGGCTAGGAATAAAATATTGAAAAGAAATATTGAAAAATAACCTTCAAGATATTGTTAAGTACAAGCCTGGTTAGTTTGGAGTCTGTAGGAGCTACTGAAGTGGAGATGTTTTTGCAACAATGTGAGAAAAATTTGAGAAATGGTCGTTGAAGTAACAATTTCCCATATTGATTGATTGGTTTATTCCGAGCTTGTACAAGTAATAACCTTTACATACTGCACATACATAAATATGTACAGTTGTCCACATCCTTTTACATACTATACAAAAAGTTAAATAAGAAAATACATAAATACTGTATACAAACTTTTTTACCCTTTTTTTTTCATACCAAAAAGCTTGAAAAGAAGTGGGAAGAAGAAAAACGTATGATCTCCCACCACTATAGTTCAAAGGAGAAATCTTGAATCAGTGCCATTATTACACTCCTTATTTTAAAGATGATATCATTTATTTGTTTGTAGTTGAAAAGTATGTATATGTGAAGAGCGAAACCTAGGTCAAAACCTGAAATAAAAAATAAATAAAGATTTTGCCTGCAGTGTCTCCCCTGGCTTAAATCATCAATAGTGCTGGAATAGTCCTAACCAAAAAAAAAACCCATAGCTTTCTTTACCACGCCGCTCCAGTTAACCAGTAGAATCGCCAGTCTGAACCTTTCACCACGACAATAACACATTTGGCACGCCGATGTATTAACAACAATGCATTTCTTTTCACTCAGAGCCTGGAAACCTGACTCCAGTGAGCCCGGCCATCCCACGCCTGCGATCGGTCAACTCCTACACCAACATTCGAGCTGCTACAACGGCACGCAACCTGAACAAGAGCCTGCAAAACCTCAATCTCAACGAGGAGGGTGAGAAAGGGAGAGCGACGGGCGGGGAGAGAGGGAGGGAGAAATACTGAGGGTAGCAACAAAGGTGGACAGGGGGCATAAATAAACACGGGCGCAGGGATGGAGACGGACTGCCGAATCAAAACAAAGAAGATTTAACCGGCTCGATAAAAGGAATGAATTTAACAAAAGCCTCCAGCGCATTTAGCTGTGATCTCTCTCTGCGTTGGTTGTAAAAGTAGCCGTCCACGGGCTAACTTTTTCAATTTATTACTGTTAATCCCGTGAGCGACTTCGTAAATATTCATAAAATCGCGGAGAGGTTGTGGACAGGATTTGTAGTAATAAGTTGGCCATTTCCCAGCTTCCCAAGTTTGCGTGCAGGCCTCGCAAAGTGATTGGGTTATTAAATATCATACGCCGCTGCGGTTTGCATAATAGAGGAGATGAGCACACAGAACACATGTTTTGAGATGCGAAAACTAAAAGGGTGCAACGACCTAATCGAGAGAAAGCGGAGTCAGCACCAGGCGCTGTCCGTGGTGCTGAATTACATAGGGCTGTGTTTATCAGATACTAAACATGTTTTCAAAACCTGTGCTCAAGGAGATGGGTTTTTATATTGATGATAAAACCATATACTCATTGAAAATGCACAAAATGAACAATCAAGATTCTAATTAATGGCTGCACTGCACAATTAGGGGTGTGGGATATTGACAAAAATTAATATGTCAATATTTTTGCAATCCTTCAAGGAAATGTGTGCAAACTGACAAAGAAGGTCCAGTTGGCCTTTTGAGTCGCTTCATCTGACCTATTATTGTTTAGATTTACCAGAACATAAAGATATGAGACATTATTGATTTAAACATGAACCAAGTTGCTGTACTAAAGTAATATTTATTGTACTACCAATTTAGATTTTTTACTATTCTTTGTACCTTCATTTTTACATATGAATTCAAATTCAGAGAAACTTTTGTTGATTCATCTCCAGCGGGACAATTAGAACACAGCACACAGAGCAGTTTATTAAAAATATGACTGATTTTATAACCAACATACGTTTCTTTTATTTTAACATCTGCATTTTTGTTCTTGTAACAAACTGTAACTCGGCTAATGGCTATTAGGGGCACTCTGGCAGAAAAAGCATGTGTTTGCCCCCTGGGGCCAAATGCCTGGATTTTATTTAGCCTGCCCAAACCAGAGCGCAGACAAACACAAACAGTGCACTTTGCATTTTCTAGCAGCTATTTATTCATTGTTACATTACATCGGCTTTACTCTTTACGTTTTTGGATTGTTGCTTCACACTCTGATGTGATTTAAGAAGCAACATAACACAGGTAAGGACTCTGTAGCTGTTTTGCAAATCGGTAGCAGCTAGAGTTGCAGAAACGATCGTGATTTTGTATATTTGTACTAAAAAACACATAAAATACAGTCAAACAAACCCCTGCAGTATTACAATCACTACATACAGTATAATTTGTTTAGAAGGTTATAGTGTGCGTTATTGGTTTTCTCTAACTGCCATCAACTCTTTTCATGTTGATGAAAACAGATGTTTGGGTCAGATTGTATAAATTATTAAATATTGTATTTTACAATTGTGCATATCGTCTAAACAACAATTTGGATATTATCGTCTAAATGATAGATCACCACCTCAATGTACAGTGAGAAAACTGGAAATACACATGAAGCAAACACCAGGCGCTGTCCGTGGTGCTGAATGACACAGGGCTGTGTTTATCAGATACTAAACAAGTTTTCTAAATCTGTGCTCAAGTACATGAGTTTTTATATGCATGAATCTACATTTTAAAACCACTTTCTCATTGGAAACGTACAAAATGGACAAATTGTGTAATACTTTATTATTGTATTCCTTTTCAACTTAATGGCTGCTCTATAGATTGATAAAACCACAGTCAACGACACACTTTTGGCCTGGAAATACACATGAATGTGAAGGTCCTATACTCACTTTTTCTACAAGTGGAATCCAGATGTTGTCCTTCAGTGTATTGTGGAAGCAGCCATTTGTGAAACGAGACCTTGGCGTACCCATTTATGAATTTTGTGCATAATCATGACAGTATTGCTGCCTGAAAGTTGTGAAACATTGTTAGAAATGTGTTAGGGAAGTTATGAAGTTCTGGACCCAAGAAAAACTTATTGAGAAAACATAATAGAAATTCATCACATAACTTCCTGATGCAATGTACTGCAACATATTGGTTTGTATAATTCACCATGCTCAAAGGTTTTTGTATATCAGCACCATGTGTTTGTGAAAAGACCAGGGGTATGTCTTTATACACTACTTTATCAGAGAGTTATCAGACCAACATGCTCACTTATCAGGCTTCTAAGTGAACAAGTTAGTCATCGTCATCTTTAAGGCAAACCTTCTTTGGTCTTTCATCACAAACTGCTTACAGTAACGTGTCTTTTATCATCGCTGATTTGTTACAATATTGGCTCCATCTGCATCACTGAGTAACTAATGCATCAGGAGGAAGGTCTGTGCCTTTTGGCCGACTCCGTAGCCTCTGAGTTTTCTTCCCTTCATGCATCAGTGTTTACCGGCTCTCTGAAAAACACAATTTTCATCATCTCAAAATTTCAGCCCAACCTCATTCCCAAGGATTCTTTGGTTCAGTTTGAATCAGAGTAATATCTAGCAACACGGAGGTTCATTGCCAGGTCTCGTCAGTTTGAATGAAAGTCATGTGGAGCTAGACTTCATCTGCTCAGTTTTACAGCAGTGGTCTTATTTGATTTGGGTTTGGCCCATTTGCACTGCGTTTGTCTTTTTACAACTATAATAATCATTTAAACTTATTTATACAGCACTTCAGCAGCAGCTTGAGTGCTCGCTTAATCCAATAAGCTCTACCTGTTTTTCCTCTTGAATACACTTGGACTACACTTACAATGCTAAGGATATTCTTTATAGATTTAATGTGAGACGCTTTCCTCTTGGTCTAGGCGGACAAGGAGCCTTCTCTCCAGGGAACATCAGCACGAGCAGCAGCGCCAGCAGCACTTTAGGGAGTCCCGACAATGATGAGTACATTCTGTCATTCGAGACCATCGACAAGATGAGGCGGGTGTCGTCCTATTCATCACTCAACTCCCTCATAGGTAAAGTCAATACAACACCTTTGTCACACACATGCTTTACACTTGGGGTTTATGGATGTATTTTTAACGAGTGGTGCTTAACCAAAGTTTATAAATGTTCTAAGTTACAACATCAATTGCTACGACAAGTACTTTTTTGTACTATTTCTAAGACACTTTACATTTCCCACACTGCCTCCTGTCTGTGTACACTGGCGTATGAATGCCAGGCTAATGGTACCTGTACCTACACATGGAACTGTGGCCTGTAATCTAAAGTTTTACCCACTACTGATGCTGCCTTTACTATAATTCATACTCAAATTACAGCTGACCACTTTGCCGACATGCGTTTCCTTTTTTTCAAGATAAAGCCTAAAAGTTTACGTGATATCGACAGTTCTGTTAAAAAAAAAACAATCCATATTATTAAGTTCTTTGACTCTTTAAAAGTCATTCGGTCTGTTAGTCGACGAGTGCAGGAAGGAACTGTTACACAACACAACACGCTCCCTCCCATGAGCCCGAGACAGAGGACGCCAAATTAACTGTAAAATGTCACTGCGCCGGCGCTGGGTCCATAGGCCGGGCTCTAGAGAGACCCCTTCAGAGCGGGACAAGGACAAAAGGCAGTCCAGGAATAGACCAGGTGCTGTTTTTGTACTTTCTACAGACTTGTACAGGACAGCAGAACAGAGGGGCTAATGGGACGGCCCGTAGGAGTCATCTGAGGCCGTTATAGTAGGTTTCCTCCTGGTTCACTTTGTTACTCTCAGCTGATTCAGGCTGACTCATACGTCCTGACGGTAAACACCAGGGCTACGCTGTACACACAATAATGCCCCAATAATGCCCAATTATTGATATTGCAATAAGGTCAGAGTTCACAATGTATTGCCAATTCATTTTCATATTTTTTGCTTACACAGTCCAAAATAAAACAATAAAATGTACAGAAGTTCAGTTCTCATAGTGATTTTCCTGCAAAACTAACTTTATTGTCTTGTTTTGGTGGTGCAGTGTCAAAATGGTTTAGTAAAATATAACATTAATATTCCAGTTTCCAATACTTTATATTATATTCAAGTATCTCAATTGCAGCCCTAGTAAACACCAAAACTATTAGTCACTTGTTCTCCCGGGGCTGTGACAAATGGCCTATTGGGGATTCCCTTATTATTTGGGACTTATTTTATCATTGTATTTTGAGTTATAAACGTCTTCGTCATGTCCCGCTGTGTGCCGTTTCCACGTCAGGGCGGGAAATGAGTTGGAATGGAAAGCCTTGTGGAAAAAGCAAACTGAGCTCTTGAGAACAGTAAATTTGACTTGGCGTCAGAGCCGGTGCAGGTGTAATGAAATTTCTGTTTTCTTTGATTTGTTTCCGCATTCATTTCTATTGAAGGCTCTGTGTTGAGTGGGTGGGTTCAGGCTCGCTTCAAACTGGCCTCCAGAGGCAGCTGTAGGTAAATGTCTTTGATTTAACTTAATATTACGTGGGATGTGTCAGATCAGCTTTGGGATTTAAGCCTGTTGTTCTCGACTGGTTTGACATCGGGACTCACTAAGGCCATAGGATGATGACTAGGATGAAGACTTTATTCCACAAGACACTTTGTAATAGACCTAATTCAAAACACTGTATTTTTTTTCACAGATTATTGATGATTTAAGCATTGAATAATCTAAAGCTGAAATTATAATCAACACAGCACCAGTTTCCTAGTTTTTCATTAAATATTGAAAGGAATTTTACCTGGAAAAGCCTTACAACCCACTAAAAATGGTTGCCCAACCCACTTTTGAGTCCTGACCACAGATTTAAGCTTTATGATCCATGTTTGGCCACATCAAAAAATATTTACATTTCAAGGATTGTATCAAATGGAAGCAAACAATTACATATTTGGATATTATTTACAGATATAGAGATGTTGTATATGATATTACAATTCATGTAGAGTTAGACTTTAATTCCTATGGAGTCAAAGATACTATTAGTGACTGCAAGGCGGTCAGTAATGGTGCAAACGATAAGTTCAACAAAATGTTTGTGATCATTTGAGGCTCTGTGGCTTGCACTCTATCCAGCCCAAATTGCAAGGAATGGGATGGATACATTTACCTGATTGTAGTTTGTTGAAAGCAAGGTTTAAGTTCAAAGAATACTTTACAGCAGGGGTGCCCAAAATGCGGCCCGAGGGCTAAATGTAATTTTGGTTGCTTCTTGCTGACTTGGCACACATCAAAAGGGTTTCCGCGCAGCATTAAAGAGCATTAAAAGTCATTAAGTGAATTGTGTCAAAAATAAGGCCTTAAATGTCATTAAAAGCATTAAATCGAATTCAAACTGGCATAACATCAAACATTCTTGGAATATAAAGACATTGTTCAACTAGTTTTACTGCAAAATCCAAAAATAGGGTCTCGGATATGCACCAATTTGTGGCATTTCTGGCATTAATAAATTAGAATTTGGGCATTAAAATGGCATTAAAAAGCATTAAATGAAATTAAATTTTTGCTGCTACCGGCATAAACCCTGACCAACTAGAGATGGTACTTTTTACTTCAAGTTTAATCATTGTAGACGATTATAACCTCAATAGCCTACATTTCAGTGTGAGACAAAGCTTTATGCTTCAACCCTAAATGAAAGTGTGGTTCCTTGGTTAAAATCTCTGGTAAATGCACCCAAATAAATGTTCCATTTCACAGACCACTGTCTGTGGCCCTCAATGCCATGTACACTTATGTCCCTGCTTTACAGTTAATTAGCGGAGGGTTATCGCGTTCTCAGGCTACAGATATAGTTCTGTTCTGTTTAAATGCTCGTTGTATAAAAACTGGTGTAATTCGAGTAGAGAACCTTTCCCCCATAGTTCACTGCAGTTTTCTAATCTCAAATATCTCGTGAACAGGTAGTCAGAAGGTTAGTGGAGCGAAATCACTTTTCTAGACACATTCTGGGCTACAGCCTATGGCCTACAATAGACAATACTACACTCAACAGGGCCTGGTGTTGAGAAACGTGATGGCTGAGGGGATCAGGCTTCTTTCAAAACGAGCCCCCCGGCATCTGAGCGCCCTGTGCCTCCGTCCTGAGGGCAGTGGAGTGAGGTGGTCATGGAGGGGGTGTGTGGTGTCCTGTTCTATGGAGAGTGCAGTGCATCCGATGGCCCTGTTGTTGAGATCTGTGAGGATTGGTGTGGGGGAGTCCTATCGTTTTTGCTGCAGTGTTTGTTGCCTTGGTGAGTTTAGTCCGGTTTTTGACAGATAAGAGATTGAAAAAGCAAGTGGAACAGCACAATAAAACAGGTTGAATGATTGATTGGTATAATTGTAATAACATCGGTGGAGCAACATGGAGTCCTTTTAGTTTCCGGATTATTGACAGTTGTTGGCATTTTTTCTGAATGTCCGTATTCTTTACACTAACTTTGCAGTCTGTTTGTCTGTGTAATCTCTGTCGTGCAGGCGTTATCCATCATAGGCAACGATTCTTGAGTCCTCATCTGTACTCTGTAGTTCAGGGGTCACCAACCCTATGCATCTGATTCTTAAAAATATAAGTTTTTATGCTCTTGTGACTCAGTCTATGTTTTAATTAATGCATGTCCTATTATTAAAATGTGTAACGTTAGTAACTTTAAGCCTTTTGGATATATATTTTTAAACTGTCGCCTTTGAACAACTAAATGATCTTGAAGGAGCCCTCAGCTCTAAAAAGGTTGGTGACCCCTGCTGTAAGTGGAGTGTAGTGTGTTTTGCTTCTCATCTAAAAGGCTTTACCAGCGACACTGAAGAATTCTGAACAGGCGGACTTGATATAGACCACTGGGACTGGGAGGGGTTTACCTGTATAGTCCCACCCCTCTTTAATCTGCTACTCACACCTAACGAAAAAACAGCCTTTGTTATTTAGTTAGTTTCAGTCTTTAATCCACAGAGAGATGCTCTCTGGTGACGAGATGCGCTTGATACGTTAGAGGTGTTCTAGTTTTTCCATTAATGTTTATACTTACCAAACACTGCTGGGATTTTGCCACCACTGTCACTCTTTTGTAGCTTTTCAATTTTATTGGGTTTGAAGTGGACTCTTGGGGCTTTCGTTTCATCTTCACTGAATTATGTTCTCACTTGTGTCTTTTTGCAATACAACAACGCTCCTGCTAGCTTTTTATCACATTCACATACGTATCCATGCCCTAAGCAAAAGGTTAAAACATAATAAGAATAAATACGGCCGGCTGTAGCTGAATTACTGACTTGAAATTGCTGGACACTGGTCTGAAGGAGAGCATCAGGGAAAGCGTTATGTGGGAGTCGGAGAAAAGATCTGCCAACGATTTATTGATTTACATAAAGCACTGTGTCTTTGCCCACTTACTATCATCGTACAAATCCAACTCCTGAGTGTGACAGTGAGATAAGAGAAAATCAATGCAACTGGGCTGTTTTCTATCGGCTTAAAATGAAAGTTGCATATTTTTGGCTTGGTGTGAAGGTAAATAGACATTCTTAATCAACTTTTTGGCGCTTTTAACCATGCGAAAATGCTTTTCCCTCAACAATAACACCTGTGGCTGTGTTTTGAGCCTATTGTGCATGTTTGAGTAGTCTTTGAATCTTCCTCTTTAGCAGCACAACAGCTCATGAAAAGCACCTCCTGTTCCCCAAATACTCCTTGTGAGTTCCTTACTTTATCTCTGGTAAAGCATTTTCTTTTATTGCGAAGCGTTGGCGACAAAAGCATCTGACAGGCTGCTCTAGTGAACTTTCAACTCTTTATTGACAACAGCGAAAGGGAGGAGGGGGAGGGAGGGAGGTGCTTAGGGTTAGTTCATTCAGAGCATCAGGAAACTACGGGTTATTTTGGGTCATTTTCGATCATAACCTACAAATCAAGATGTGTTTGTCTTTACCAAATACCTGCAGAAAGCATAATACCTGGTGGTTGGTGGTGCGCTCAAGGCCTCAGACCACCTCCTTTCCTTAACTCATACTGTATTCATACATGAACAAGGGGCGCGACAAGTTTTGCCCAACAACTCAACAGCAGTATGCCCTGGTCGGCACAAAGATCGAACCATCAACCTATGGAGCACACTTTAGGGCTTTAGTAGCCAAAATTTTACATACCCTTTTAATATTTTAATAGAATATGAATGATAACACAAAAATCTTTTTTATTCCACTCATGATTTGTTGTTTGTGCGAAGCTATTTAATGCCAAAGTTTACTCTTTTCAAATCATAATGAAACAGAAACTACTGAAATCATTCAGTAGGAGCAAAGAAAAACTCACTTCAGCTGAAATACAGGACTCTCTGACAAAATTGGACTCTCTGGAAATGTTGATGTTTGTTTCAAGATGCACAATATGTAAACTTTTGATCAGGGACATTTGGCTAGTTGAAAAGCGTAAACAAACAGTTTTTTTTGACAATAGGTGGATCATGCAACCACTAACCCTGAGTGAAATAAAGGTTTTTCTGTCATCATTCATATTCTATGAAATGCATAAGTGGCCACAACTATATCTTTTGTATTTTCAAGTCAAGCTTATTTTTATTCTTCAATTTCCTTATCTTTTCTTTCTATCTATTCTATATGTGTTTGCCCTCATAATTTTATAATTGTTGTTAATCTGTTTCATGTTGCACTATTCAGCAAAGCAAATTCCTACCGAGTCAAACCATGGCAGTAAATATGATTTGTGGACAAATGTTCCAACCATTGAGCTATTATCACCTTATATTTTCATCTCCCTGATCCATTTGTTGCGTACATCACTAAAAAACCTTTAAACAGAGGAGTCAGTCACACGATATTGTCTCGTCGGAGCTGTCAGACATTATGAAATGAATTTGCAAGTGATACTTACCCCTCATCGTGTAAATGAGTCAGCTTTTATTTGTTCTGTCAAAAACAAACGGCCCAAATCAAATGAGGTTTGCTGTATTTTTGGCCAAACAGATTATTGGATGTATACGAGAAGAGAATGGAAAAATAAAAACAAAATGTACAGTGGCACGTCTCATGAAGCCATTTTTAAAGCCTTTCTTTTTTTTATTTGCGCAGCAGCAACCATACATTTTTGACAATTCAGAGACTTATTCCCTCCGCACTGGTCCCTCTGTGCTTCTCCCGTCATAAAGAATAGGCAAACCACAGTCTGGACGGACTTCTCAATCTCTGCTTTCCGACTTTCTCTTGCATTTTTTATACCTCTCTCATTTACAGCTCCCCCCAAAAAATCGCTCTGCTGTGTTTAAAGTATTTAATGTCATCTGCTAGAATTGAGAAGGCCATAAAACAATGAGGCATGGGCCCATTTAGGCAATAGTTAACATCTTTACAACTGCACATCCATTCCAGTCGGCGCACGTATTTGGGATGATGCAAGTGTCATTCCGGGACACTCTCGCGCCCCTGAGTGATCGTCCCGTCCCACT
>OMNZ01016480.1:37749-48606 GCA_900303255.1 Lesueurigobius sanzi
TAAGAGGTTAAAGACTTGAGCACGCTGTGGGACTCTTGAGAGTGAACCAGCAGGAGGAGTTAACCTCTAAGTCCCTCCTCTCTTGGTGCTAAAAGTACCAACATCTAGCCTATTCATACTTAATATGGCTCGTTATCGCTCTATTGTCTCACCCTGGGCTAACTTCTAAGTCTATTGACCCTCCCCTATGGTCCTGCTGCTCCCAGTAGTCCAGGGTCATTAGCATGACAGTGGAGATGGTTTCACTCTCAGGTTGTTATTGTCAATAGGTTTCGGTCTCGGTAAGTTGTCATAAATTGAGTCCAATTGCGATTCATAGCTGGATTTTCTTTTTTAACAAATAATGGCCTCTTTGACTGCTCTCTTTTGTTTTATAATTTATTTTTTTCCATCCATTGTGTCTCTGATTGGTGTCTATTTCCTAAATATATTCTAGTTTAATAAGGAGCTTTGTTCGTAATAAAGTGGAAATCCAAATATCCGACAAAGAAAGGCTAACTATCAGTTGTTCACATTAGAAATTGTGAAAAACAACTTTCTTTGTTAGTTGAACCTAAAACACATACTTAAAGGGACTATACCAGTAGTGGAATTAAATTTGTTTTCTCCTTTAGTATTGGAAACTCAGCTATTTATGGAAATATTACTGTGCATCTTAATATAAAGCAGTTTTCTAGCATTTCTGTGACTATGATCCAAAAGTGACCCCGCTGAAATGTGCATGAACTCATCTCTAAGAAGAAACAGGATTTTAGAAATGTGTTTGGATAGTTAGGAATGTGTTTGGACCACAACTATCAATTTATTTTACTCACTCCCTCTTTCATTATTTGTAATTTTAAAAACATTGAAAAAATCAGGTGTCGTGCCTTTAACATGTCTGAAGAAGGGCCAACACCCAAAACGTCACTGTGGTGTAAGTAATAAAAGACTCTTGGGAGCTCGTTTTTGTTGTGCGGACCCTTTTTCATATCTGCATTTGATCTTTTCGATCCAGCACACTTTTTAGAGACGGATGTGCGTGTTTTTTTGTTGTTTACATAGTGCCTTTAACGTAACATTCTGAAGATATCAAACACAGAGTTAATTATGTTATTGCTTCTCCAGTGGCTCACCTCCGATGCCCAGCACCACCAGCTCCAGTTTGACCAATGACGTCCCCAAACCTCCAGCCAGAGAACAGCCAGCCTCCAGACCCCCCTACACCCCGACTCTGGGGGGTCCGGCCCAGCCGCACTCGCACCAGTTCCCCCGCACGCGCAAAATGTTCGACAAGGGCCCCGAGCAGGTACAACTCTGATATTGCACTTGATTTTGACAATGAGTCGTATAAAATATTCTATTTGACAGGAACATTGTATTTTTAAATAGAGTGAAGACTATAGCAAGACATGACGTATTAAACACTGACTTAGATCTTTTGTAAAAGCAATGAGAGAACATTGGTTTAAAATGTAACAACTCCGTCACATTTTTGCGCATAGTTTGGATACAACTGTTAATAAAAACTGGTTGTGAATTCTCCACTTTATTAAATAAAAACCTGACATTATTTTAAAGCCATGTTTGCTGTTTTAGGCCACAGAAGATGGGGATGATCCAGGTGGACACAGGAACTACATTTGCCCCGCGCTCCAAACCGGCCTGTGCGACTGGAGCGCAAAGTACTTCGCTCAGCCGGTCATGAAGGTAATGTAGTCGATGTAGTTTCTGGTTCTTCAGTTGTCCAAGATCACTGATGTCCTTCTTCATGGCGATCTTTAAGGCTCTTCAGTTTTTTCACCTGAGCTGTTATTAACTGCGTTTCCAGCACTTGACTTTAATGTGTATTTTGACGTCACGTGTGAGTGAGGGAAAGACCAATATTGGGATTTAGAAACATAATTTTGCATACATAGTTTATCTGCTCGCATGAGGTGTTTTTTTTTTTAAGCCTTAATACACATTTTGGAAGATGGAAGATTTATCACATAAAGTTTGATGTAGTGAATAAAAAGTACACGTACCTGTGGGCTGAGCTTACATTTGGACTGGAGGAAGACAGAAGTGAAGTAAAGTCCCATCAGACGCAGGTGTCTAGTCCAAAAGATCAGGAGGAGTTAGCCATAAGTTGCTCTGGCTCATCGCCTATTGTCCTGAACTGGCCAATTTTTGGTGGGCCACAAGCTTCTTGTTGAATTGGCAGAGTTGATGTGTTTTCTACACAATTAAAACCTAGAAAACTAACTTTTTACTGAGACAGAGCTTACATTTAAGATTCCTGACTAAATCCAGGTGTGGGGAAAGTTTTTGTGGCCCTCCGTGCTGTATACAATTCAGTAGGTGGCCCTCGCTGAAAAAGCTTTGGACACCCCTGGTCTACTGCAGTTTTGGGAGAAATTATACACTATTTCTGTTGAAAAGTTCTCCATTGTATCAAATTGTCTAAATGGAAATTAATATTAGATATGTGTACCCATGTGTGGCATTAAAAATGTCGTATTTGAGCATTAAACCTGTAAAGTTTATCAATTAAAAGCAGTCCACAGTGCTCAATATTGGCTTCACATTATTGAAGTAGTTTCTAAGGAAAACTAAAGTACTTTCACCAGTATTTTTTTCAGTTTTATATATTTATGTGAACTCTGCTACACTTGCTCATTTGTCAAGTGTTTTTCAGTGACTTTGGGGTGACTCAGCCCGTTGAGGACGTGAACCCTGAGTTTTTTCTAAAGTGGTTGACTCCTATAGAAAACTTGAGGCAGTCAGGAGGAGCCTGCTGCGAGAACAAGATGGCTCTGCTGAATAATTGAGATGTGCTAGTGCCATAACTTCACTTCCTCCTGGGTGAAATTCCTCTCCGATAGTGCGGCTTTTACAATACACAGCAGGGGGCGCTGATATCTGTAATATTAAATCAAGGAAGTGTCGGGCTAAGCACCAGGCGCAACATTGTTTTGCTATGGAGATAAACGCTACTGTTCAAAGGGTTTTATCAACAGTTGTTTTCTGGCAGCGTTGTCTGTGAATCGGGTCCCGCTGGTGCTTACACAGGCTTCATGGCGGTTCTCAGGACTCTGCACATTCACTTTTCCTGACTCTACTTCAGCTGCTATTATTTCAAATTCAGCTCGGCCTTGAGCTGTAACGTTTTTGACCCGTGTTTCTTAAAATGTATATTGTGTATACTGTATTAGTTTGTACTAGTTTACACCTAGTTTAGACTTAGTTTAGACCTAGTTTACACCTAGTTTACACCTAGTATAGAACTAGTTAAGACCTAGTTTAGACCTAGTTTAGACCTAGTTAAGACCTAGTTAAGACCTAGTTTAGACCTAGTTTAGACCTAGTTTAGACCTAGTTTAGACCTAGTTTAGACCTGGTTTAGACCTAGTTTAGACCAAATTTAGACCGACTTTAGATCCTTGTGTACAGCTGGTTAGGTTGTGGCTTTAAACAGCAGTGGTACTTGGAAAAAACAAATAATTTCTTTAGCAGTGTTAAATTTGATATTGAAATTTGATGAATTTAGGTTTTTGCTAAATTTGAATTTGGGTTTAGTCAGATTTGGTCAAATAATTGTTTTTAGTTTTAGTCTAGTTTTAGTCGATGAAAAAAATCTGTAAATTTAGTCAACTAAATCTAACATTTAAAGGAAAATGAAATTACACTCCACTGTACATTTTATAACAATCTATTCAAGGATATTTAATATGTCTGCTTTATGGAGCTTCTCCAGCTTGAACAAAGCACAGACCTGTTCCTTTGGCAGTGAATTTAAATGATTTAAATGATTCTCTTTCAACTGGCCCTTCAGATGCTTTTCGTCCATTTTCATTTTTAGTTGGTCTTTATTAGTTAAGTTAATTCATATTGTTTGTATCATTAACTACTTTTAATTTTGCTTTAGTCTAATTTTAGTGTACATATTTCTTTAGACAACTAAATGAACAGGTTACACCTTTCACCTCAAAGCAAAAAGGTCCCAGATTGGGCACTCTGTGTCGAATTTGCATGATCTTCTTCTGTTTCTGGGACCAGCTTCTACTGAAATCCCAATGTCACTTTCCTCAAGTCAAATAAATGAGGCCAGTTATGATGAATTGTAAACTATAATGTGTGAAAACAAAGTAACCTTGTCTGATAAGAGTTGTAGCTTCTTCCAACTTCATGTATATTTGGTTTATGAAGATTATATTTAACAAAAACAATGTATGTGAATAATAATTTAGACTTTGGGGTCAAATGACATAACAGTTCAAAAACCCTTCAACGGTGAAAAACGAGGCTGATAGACGGAGACGTGCGATGGGAGAGCAGACTGAGCAGGAGCGAGCCGTTGAGCGAATTGAAAAGCTGCGTTGGCAAAATTTTGAGTGCTGCCATAAAAGTCGGTCCATTACACAGCTCTGTGTGCGAGAAAGCCTCAAAGTCTGCGCACAGGTTATCATATCTCTGTGTCAGCAGCAGCTCTGTACAGCCCAGGCCAAGGACAATGAAAAATCTCTTCATGTGAGAGAGCCTGCCGTGATTACAAAGGCTCTGGCACATACTGCGTGTAATTTATCGAACAGGAAGAAGAAGCTTTCAAGCGAACTGTTCTAAGACTTTGATTGAGATTTGGTTTTGTGTAATGAGAATGTACCACTATAGTTGGGTATATCTTCATTCAAGTATAGGTTTATCACATCGCCAAGTCTTTTTCTATATTTTTATTTCCAACAGATCACAATTTGTGGATATTATTTGTTGTTTTGCGGCCAAAAGTTTACATACCGCAGGAGAATGTTGGGGTATGTAAACTTATGCATTTCATACAATTTGATTGATGACACAAAAACCTTTATTTCACTCGTAGTTGTGGGTGTGTGAAGCCATTTATTGTCAAAAAAGCTGTTTACGGTTTTCAATTAGAAACTAGCCAAATGTCCCTAATCAAAAGTTTACATATTGTGCTTCTTGAAACATTTTTTCAGTCCTGTATTTCAGCTGAAGTGAGTTTTCCTGGCAGTTGTTGAAGGTCAGGTAAACCTTAGATCAGTGACATTTGAGTAGTTTCGATTTCATTATGATTTCAAAAGAGTAAACTCAGTTCTTTGGCAATAAATGGCTTCGCACAACCACTAACCATGAGAGGAAAATAAGGTTTTTTATGTTATCATTCATATTCTGTGAAAAATGGCCACAAGATTAAAAGGGTATGTGAACTTTTGGCTACAATTGTATATAGTCCACCTTTTATATACTATTATAGACTGGTCCATATCACGTTACTCACAAATTATAGTGTGTGTCCCTTGAGTCATAATAATAGAATTGTACTGCATAATACTGTGATGGGTAGCTTTAACCTTTACCCTACATTTATTCACCACTGTACACACTATTCTACTGTATATTTTTCAGCACATGAAACATATCGCAGCCCCATTACTTTGCATAAATCCACACGCTTTTGGCTCCTTTTTCTGCCATTGATTTTCCTTGCGCTGACTATCGAGTGTGTGAATCTCCCTGGAGCTTTCAGGAGCTCTATACAAACACACTTTTCACCTCAGACTTTCATTATGCCTCACATTAGCGACTGACACAGTGTTGGACCACCAGTCTGCGGGCCATTGCCTCTCAACACAGTCCCAGCTGAGGGAATACAGTGCCCATAGTCCTCAGAGACGCACGTGGTATACATACGAAACAGGCCAACATACAGTATATGGATTCTTTACACTGAGCTAGGTGTGTTAAGTATGGAGCCCGCCAGGGGACATGAAGGGGAAAAAAAATATGAGGAGGAGAAAAATAAAAAATCTAAAATATGAGGAGGAGATCCCGAGATAATTAAGTCGGGATCCCGTGAAAGTTAATAACCCCCTAAAAAAAAAAAATTGAGAAAAAAAAAAAAAAAAAATGAGGAGATCCCGACTTAATTATCTCGGGATTCCGAGATAATTAAGTCGGGATCCCGTGATAATAAGTTAATAACCCAAAAAAAAAAAAAAAATAGCTAATCATTTGTTTACTTCCGGCATTTCCGGGTCAGTTCAACATGGAGAGCGCACCGAGCGCACCGTGGCAAAGATGGGAACAGAGTTCTACTTCGAGATTGGCTTAACCTATAAAGACATAAAAACGATCCTTGACTGCAGACGTTGTTGATTTCATTACCATCCAACTGCAATACTCCGGACAGCTACACGGATACCGTTGGATGTAATAATAATAATGTTACACCTTGTCTACTCAATAAATAATGTGCACCGTACATCTTAATATTTAACTACTACATGAGCGTGGGCTGTAAACTAAAGCCCACGCTCCAGCCAATAAGTGGATGATGAAGGCCTCTATGAACACCAAACGGTAGGATCGGTAATTTTTTTTTTTCTCCTCATTTTTTTTTTTATTTATTTTTTTTTGGGGGGTTATTAACTTTCACGGGATCCCGAGATAATTTTGATTTTTTTTTTCTCCTCCTCATATTTTAGATTTTTTTTTTTTTCCTCCTCATATTTTTTTTTCCCCTTCATGTCCCCTGGCGGGCTCCGTAGTTACGTCACCAACTCAATCCAGAGGTGCTCAAATAACTAAATGTACAGTTACCTCTCATCTCGAGCTATGGAACTTTTATATACTGATTTTCATGATGCAACATTGTGTCTTTGAGCTTTTACTGTGGAGTTCTCTTGTAGAATTAAAAACATACCTGGAGTAGTGTTTTGCTTCATTCACAGTAGCTATCCTGTTTACTTTGGTCCTTTCTTCTTCTACTGTTCACTCTATATTTCCTAGATTATGTTGCATCATGCAGTACATTTCCCATACATAGAATCTGAAAGTGTCCTCCACTTTTTAAAGCCTATAATGATTAAAATTAACTTTATTAATCCCCAAAAAGGAAATTTGTCTACAGTGCTGCTTGTCTGCTCAAACAATTCATACAAATACGTACAATGCATATAAGTCAAACCATTCTCCAAAACAGAATAAATGCCACATCTGCAGTTTTGCTGATGATTTCTGATGAATTATTTAAAAAATATATATTCATAAAAAGAGCAAAATTTACACTGAAGTTGGAACAAAAGAGTTTAGTTAAAGAGCGATTAGTTTTGTGTTTGATGGCTC
The DNA here is from genome assembly GCA_900303255.1 of Lesueurigobius sanzi. Lineage (NCBI taxonomy): Eukaryota > Metazoa > Chordata > Actinopteri > Gobiiformes > Gobiidae > Lesueurigobius > Lesueurigobius sanzi. The sequence goes on from OMNZ01016480.1 coordinate 44,854, forward strand.
TGAAGCGCCTTCCTGAAGGCAGTGCTTCATATTCACCATGCAGGACATGTTGCTGGTCACAGGTGATTTTCCTGGATAGTGCCAAGACTCTATTCTCATAAATCACTTGGAGTGACGGGATCTTGGTGTTTATCCGTGACACCCTAGATTTGTTAGCATGCAAGCAAAATAAAAAAAATGAAGGCTTGCATACAGTTAAGCATTTTTGATGCGTTCTGCTGCCAGTGGAAGGCTTTCCAACCAAATTTTGAGACCGAAACCATTGTAGCCATGGATGATAAAATCATCTGTTCATACGTAAAATATGAAAAGCTTTTATAAGTCATTATTATGCATAATATACCCACTTAAAATGTGTTTCCAGTTGTTGAGAGCTTTTGTTTAAACTGTTTGCCTTCAGTCTTTTGTAACCAATAGCCCCGTAGGTATTCAGTTGCCCATACGTGAGAAAGGAAATTACATTATTTTTTTAACATTAATTATTCAAAATGTAATATAATTGTGATTACGTATTAGAGAGAAATTAAAATCATTTCCTATTCCTTTATTGCCGGTGCATGTTTGTAAACAACCCATAGAGAAACATAAAGAATGGTAATGGCATATATAGCTGACAGCGTTTGCTTATAAGGCATTTTTCAAAGGCGAGGGGCTCACACTTCCTGAATGCTAAGCAGCCACACACAAAGATACAACAGGGCCATGTGACCACTCCACTCCACTGTCTAATAAATACTGCTGTACTGCCGGCAGCCTGGGAATGAACACTCCAGATGCATAATGCTACATAATGTTTTTTACACCAGTTAGTAAAAGGTTAAAGCATGAAGTTGCTGTCGATACAGTGGCCATATGAATATTGTTTTTGTGTCGTGGTTTTATATTGGGCTCATTTGGTTTCTTTGTAACATTATTGGTTCTGGTAACATGCTGCTCTTCATGCTTCACAAGACCGTATTTCACAAAATTCTCTAAGTTCATCAAAGTTATGATTTTTTGGTTGTTTGCTTTTTAGAACACTTTTACCCACAAAGTTTATTTTCTCTAAATATGTATTTTTTTCCTGAATTGTATTTAAAGTATAAGTAATGAACATAGAGCATACAGTGCTTAACAAATTTATTAGACCACCACCCCAATATAAGGTGTTATGCCATCGCCATATGTTGCCATAATTTAACAGAATTTCTGTTTACCAAAAAAAATCTGGAGCTGGATCTGATGGATCGGTCAAGCCAAAGTCCAGACTTGAACCCCATTGAACAGATCTGGGATTTAGTGAAATCAAAAACTGATCAGACCAAAGTCTCATCCAAAGCAAGTCTCTGGGAACAGCTACAAACTATTTGGAACTCAATAACAAAAGAGACTTTGCAAAACTACATAAAACTACATTTTAGGTTATTATTTGTCAACAAGGACAAGGAAATTGTTTTTTGATATATTATTATAATTTATATTATAGTTTTTTAAGTTTTCTTGTTTTAATGACAGGTGGTCTAATAAATTTGTTAAGCACTGTATATAACAATGGAGGTACAATTGGCTACTCCTCGGTGAAGCCAGCTAGCATACAGGTTGCGGGCTCCGGAATCTGGAAGCCCCTATTCACTTTCCATTGAAACTTTTTGGCCCCTCTTTAACTCATTATTGGAAGTAGACTTGTTAATATGACCCTCAAGTGCATGTCGTACCAGGTGCTACACCGTCCTGTTCTTTGTCTTTTAATATTTTCAACATTCAATTCAACATCAAAATTATTAACAAAAAAAAACTGGCCAATCAGGTGCCTTCTTCCAAAAATTCAACATGGCGGCAGTTCAAAACGGCTAAACTGCTGGCTTGAATTGGCTCCATTAGCCCGCGCTGAACGCTCTGGGGAAAGCCACGCTGGCTTCCTCCATTGTTTTATACGCTCTATGGTAACAAAGCTAGGTTTTCAAAATGTTTATTTTACTTTTTTATGCTATTGTACACACCCTGAGAAAGAGGATTCACACAAATATATATTTATTTTCTATCAACATATGCATTTTCTTTTTACTGTTATATTGATAAATGATGAAATGCAGTCTATTGATGAACCAAATCTAATAATTGGTGTTTATAGTATAGCCCATGATCATTATAAAACTATGGAATCAGCTTCCAGACAGTTTTTTGTAAGAACAAAAAAAAAACTTAGATAGATATTTTGTCAAGGATCTGATAGCTTTGTAAACCTTGTTGGAAGTCTTCATTTTGACCATCAGTATAATGGAAACTCGTGTTGGGCTTGGGTAGCATGCATTTCTTGTACCATTGACAAGAATACACATGAAGTCCTGAATGGTAATGTCAGCTGACTGCACCATCAACTGGAAGGATTAGCTCTATGTATTCTCGCCGACATCATGGTGATATAGCAGACGAATGGCGTACCTACCACATGCATAAATAAATATTACAGTGACAGTGAACTCTGCCTGAACCTCCGTGTGGTACATTAAAGGCTGGTGCCCCTTGTAACGGAGGGCAGCGGCGTCCTTTTTGTAATGTAAAGCTTGTGCTGGGGCGGGTGTTACGCGCAGGTCATGGGAATTCTTAAGTATTTGGAGAGTTTTACTGACTAGAAATCCTTCTGCAATGTGGATAATGCAGATGCCATCGATTTAAAGTTGCTTTTAGATACAGTGGTGGAGACGAGACGTATTTTTTTGGATGGGAAAATGTAGGGGGTGACGTTGAGCTGTCAGGTACCAAGCTTGGACACACAATGCTGAGTCAAACAACACGTGTGTAACATGATGCAACAAGCACAACGGATAGAAGAATATATGAAAATAAAGGCCTTTCCAGTTGATTAAAACCTTGCTTGTGTGTTGTTTCATTCCTCGTAGGCCTTTGTTTGCTTTCAAGGTCCCAAACGCACAGGCAATGTTTTAATCAACATGTCATGTGAAAATAAAGGCCTATAATCTGTGTATTTTTCTTTGAGTGCCTCCATTTTGTATCTTTTTTTTGTCATTTACATTTTATTGTTTATTCAGATGTTTTCACAAACAAAAACACAAAGAAAAAGTGGGTAAAAGAATAAATCGCATTCAAACTAAGTCTGGCCTCAAAGCTGGTATAAACCTCAACCATCTTGACCAATACTCATTGAATATATCAGTCTGTATTTTCAGTTTTAAAGTAATTCTTTCCATTATGAAGATCTTATAAACTAAGTCAATCCATTCATTAATGGTGGGAATTTCTTTCTTTAACCATTTTGGAGTTATACACTTTCTGGAAGCTACCAACAGAACTCCCATCGAGTATTCATCAGCTTTCTGAAGATGCACATATCCCAAATCTCCCACATACATAGTAAATTTTCCGATTAAAGACTGCTTCCAGGACCTTATGTACTTATTTCCAGATCGGGCTTACAGATAGGCAACCCCAAAATATATGAGAATGATTTGCCAGTGATTGGCCATATAACCTCCAACAATCTGTTTGGGCAGAGTATCTAGATTTTTGAGCAGGTGTACAAAAATATCAAGTCACATTTTTCCAACTGAACTCCCTCCATGAGGGCGCGCTTGTGGAGGACCACTTTTGTTTACAAATCATTTCCCAATCTTCTGCTGCTAGAGTGAGGTTACCTCTAGCCCAGTCCTACCATACCCTCGTACTCATTTCATACAGAGAGTCTGGCCCTATGCAACTGATCTCCGTTTTGAGGTGGGAGGGTCAACTCCTTTTAAAGTTTGAAACGATTGGATC
>OMNZ01016481.1:0-10897 GCA_900303255.1 Lesueurigobius sanzi
TGGGGGCTGCAGCTCGTTTGCTGCTGCTCTGAGTCACACCTGTCGTAATCAGAGGAGAGATTTTAGACAGAATACAGGAGGCTATTTACAATAAGAGTAACAGTATTTAAAAAATAGTTACATATGAATATTAAATACTTCAAAAAGTTACTCACATGTACTCGAGTATGAGTACTGTCTCATGCTCTTGTCATGCCCATAAATGGATGATTAAAGGGTGTGTCTTTGTATTTAAAGTCAATATAATGTAAATGTCCTGATGATGAGGGGAGCGGTGTTCTTAGAGTAGGGCTGGGCGATATGGCCAAAAAATCGTATCACGATTTTCTTTAGTTTGAATCACGATTTCGATTTTATCACAATTCATGTGTAAATTTTCTTTTAAAGGCGACTAAAGCCATCTGCTTCTTCTGGGGTTTAGGCCTGTTTTAGTCCTAGTTTCAGTTTTGGCATGCTTCCCTCTTGGTTTAGTCCTGGTTTAGACCTGATTTAGACCCAGTTTTCTCTTGGGTTATTACTGATTGAGTCCTTGGGTTTAGTCCTGGGTTTAGTCCTGGTTTAGTCATTTTTTGTTTGCTCCTGGTTTAGACCTTGATTTCAGTCTCTGCTTTAGTCTGGTTTACTTCTTGGTTTAGTCCTTTAATGATTCAATCCGTGATATCGTCTGATTTTGGACCAGGTTTAGACCTAGTTTTCTCCTGGTTTACACCTGGTTTAATCCCTGACAGTAGAAGCAGTGAGTGGAGAAAGTGTCAGTATTTAAGCTCAGAGCTAGATTAAACATGAAAACCATTGAATCACAATATGACGATGTTACTAAAAAAGCAGATCGTCATGGAAATCAGATCACGATTCGGTTTTTAACGTCATATCGCCCAGCCCTATCTTAGAGTCACTTAGAGTCATAAGAAAATGTTCATGAATGAGGCCCATTGTTCTGTTTTCTGGTTCTACATCATTGGTTCTCAAATAGTGTGTCGGGACCCAAAGGTGGGTCACGGGAGATTTCTGTTGGGTCATGGTGGAATTGCATATTAAAAGCAGCGTCTGGGCACAGCTCGTCTCATTAATGACAAGGAAAACTGCTGCTGTGTTATCCACACATGTCCACCTACCTTTGCACATATTTAATCTACAAACTAGGGCTGTGCAATTAATCGAAATTCGATTAAGATTATTACACTGATTACATAAATAGCATAATCGAGACAGAACGATTATTAAGGATGCGTTCACACTTGTCTATCCCGACCGTGCCCAAGCGAGGAAAATGCCTGTAGCGCTGTTGTTTGTGTGCGGCATAAGCACTGCTGGTTCTTACTGGTTTCACCAATGAAAATTCTAAATGACCAATAAATTAGTGTAGATATAAAAAAAAAAAGTATTGTTCAGGTGCTGGTATTGTAAACAAAGTATTGTTATGGTACCCAGCCCTAGTGTTTACTTGGCTAAATAATTGAATTACTTTACTATCATCATCATCATCATCAGAAAGGGGGAAATTGAAACACAGAATGCTGCCAAACCTGCTTCAAGATGAGCTCCTCCATATTTGTAGTCCAAAGACCCATTGGACTACAAATGGACTCATTGAAATCATTTTAGTGCTCATTTAAGGACTTCACACACAGGTATTATTTAACTTATTGAAAGTATGTCACACCCCACTGCACCAATGAACTTTGTTTCCTTTGAAAAATCACCTGATAATTATTCAGAGAGGTGATAATTATTGGTGCTGGAATATTGTGGTCACTCTTGAACTTCAAACTGAAAAAGTACTTCCTCCATGTGTGACATTGTAAAACTTTATATGACTTTATATGTTTATATGTCCATGTCCAAGTCTCACTATCTGTTCATCTGTTAACATAACCTCTGGCACCTTGCTATGGTTCACATTTCCCTGCTGAATTGCTGGCTGTGACCCGTCTCAACCCTTATTAATTGTGCATACATCGGACGGAAGCCCAGCTGAAAGACCGCCATTGTAACAAGCCTATTCTTTTGGTGAATATTTTGTGCCGTGGTGAGTTTCTGTGGGTTGGCTCAGATGGCCTTTTGATTTGCAGTGGTGGCATTGAAATGCCGGGGTTGTGTTGGTCCAAGGACGCACAACTTGAGCCAAGTTTCTCTCAAACGCGTTGCATCTTCCGCTATCCTTCAACATTTCTCCACCTCGCCGTCTTTTCTCTCAAACGTGTTGCATCTTCCGCTATCCTTCAACTCATCTCCAGTCCACCGTCTTTGAGCTGTTTACGGTACGTGCCATACATTGTCTAGTGCGGCGTTCAATAATTGAGATTAAATCCTTTGTCATATCTACTACTTGATGGCCCGAGATACCATCAGTGCGTTGACATTGTGTGTAGGTCTTTGATCCGCTCGTCTTTTATCTTGGAATGCTTTAATTTCACATTTGCATATTGCCTCAGAAATGTCTTTCCAGGCTCAGCTCAAGTGGACCGAAAAGTAAGACAACACGTTAAATGAATGCTTTGTTACTATATTAAAGGAAGTTTGATAGTCAGTGTTGGTTTGATGAGACAGCTGAAGTCACAGCAGCAGCATGTGTTGTTCTGTCTGTGTCCCTGTGTGGTACCAGGGAAAACTCTACTGTTCCCTCCGAGTACACGGTTGGCTGAACAATGCCACATCTGCTTAAGGGGTGGATAATGCATGTTTAAGGCTCGACTCTTGTGTTTGAAGTCAGGAGCAGCCGACCTTTGTGTAATATGCTTATCAACGTGACATTTGCGAGGTTTATAGTCATAGACATTATCTTTTTCTAGACATTTCTATTTCATTGAAATGCTTTGGCAAAGTAATATTGTAAGGAAATTATACTATGGACATAATTTACTTTACACAGATTATGCATAACAGGCCATAAAAGATTCACTTTTATGGTTATGATTTTATAAATTACATAAGCCATAGGCCCGCTCTCATGGTAAAAGAATATGAATTTAACACTGATATCCACTTAGTGTATATTTATACACATAGTTGTAATGATATATAAAGCTTTTGCAGGATAATTGGGTTCCTAAGTTTGCAGATGGTCTCTTCCCCATTTTTTTCTTCTTTCATTCTTCTGTTAAATAGTGTATTATTTTATTTATTTTGCAACATTTCTTTGATCCAAGCAACAAATGAGGTGCCAATAAAGCTCAAATGAAGGGGAAGGAGGAGGAGATCCAAACTTAACATAGTCTGGGAGCTGAACTCAGGACCGTACTGTAAAGCAAGTGCACTAACCTCAGCCATCCTAACCTAACCTAAGCCTAAACCTAATCGGGAGCCATTGTATTGGTCAGGTCTAAGATCTTATTTATACTGTGTTAATGTATGTTTTTGATGTTATAGCCCCCCCACAAAAACATATTTTTAACTAGAGTAGTCTTGTCAGGATAAAAACACAGACAGAGACACCCTGCTGGACTTGACTCCTGTCAGTCACTCCCTCTGCGCCTGCAGCCCGCGGGGTACTCTCTTGGTGCCATTTCACATCTCTGAGAGGCTGCTTTCATTCGCAAACAAACAAACTATTCTGCTTTTCTGCTACGAAACATCAGCCTGTCATGTAAAACTCCCATCCACGTTTTATTACTCACACCCAAATGCTCAGGCACAAAGAAATTTACTGCACAGTCACACATGGGATTGTGTTGGTGCGGATGGGAGGAGATGAAGTTCACCTCCACTGAAGGGAACAGTCTGAGGAGAGGAAAGGATGAGATAAGCAGAGAGGAGACAGCAGCAAAGGCGGAGAGATGCTGATGACTCACTGTGGGGGGGAACAGAGTCCAATGCAGTCGAAGGTGGTCCAAACGAGAAAGATGCGGTGAGACGAGCAAGTGTGCAGGAAATAAATGGGCAGGCAGATAAGGCATGAGGAAAGACGTGGATGCGGGGAAAAAGTTTCTCTTTGTAGTTCTGCACTCCCATGTTGTGTTGAACAGTTTCTGCAGTTCTCCATCAGATTGTTCCAAGGAGGATTCAAGGGTGTGATGTGCACTCGAGGTTTAACTGATTTTTTGTTAGTTTTTAGTTTGTCCTTGTTACTTTTAACTCCTTGGGGCAGGGTCACACACATGACTGTTGCAAATATGGCTGTGAGAAAAAGTGATAGATAATAGATACAGTAGATAGATGAAAAAGCAATGTTAGACGTTTAAAATGAACCCCCCTTCCTTCTTCTAGGCGTCCCGGTGGCTCCGTAAAGTCCTGTTTAAAATGTGTGTCCAAAAATGCTCTCCCTTTTTACAAAACGGCTGAGTCTGCATTTTACGCTTTGCTCCTGCATTCAAAACGGCACTAGATAAAAACATCTTATTTGCATACACCAAAACTTTTTCATCTTCAATATTGCCCCATGGTGTCTAAGATGATGGGCAAATTTATGGAGTTAGAGAGAATAAATACAGATGGAACATAGAAGGTCAGGTTTATGACCTTTTATGTTTATAGACGCATCTGATAATGCAGTAAACGCAATGAACGTGTGATTTTTGTCAAAATAAAGATCCTCCTGGATCAACTGGACTCATTAATAAAACATTTTCTAATGTCCACAGCCTTTATTATTGATATATTTATATTTTCAATTCCAAAATCACAACAAAGTCACCTTGCAGGGCTTCACAAGAAAAAGAAAGATAAGATAAGATAAGATGAGATAGTTTTTTATTGATAGTTTCTTAGAGTCTCTCTGTAAATAAACTATACAAACATCTCTTATGCACTAATAAATAAACTCTAGGCCGAATTGTATGAAATGGAGAATAAAAAAATATTGTATCAGGGTTATCATTGCAGGTAATATATAATAAATGACTGTTTACATTCAGGCGGTTGATAATGTGAGGCGGTTGATAATTTGTGAATATTAATAGTGCTGGGGCATCCCCTGTCCTTAGACCCTCCTTCTTGGCAAGGAAAAAGTCAAAAACCCATTGGGACAAAAGGAGAAACCTCTGGGAGGTCCACATGAGGTCTACACTGCTCAAACGATCACTGGCTGCCCTCCCCTCTCTCTGACAGAGCTATACAGCTCACGTTGCCTCAAGAAGGCCCAAGTCATCATCAAGGACAACTCACATCCAGGACACTCCCTCTTTCAATTACTACCTTCAAGGAGTAGGTACAGGTCCATTAAGACCAGGACAAATAGATTTAAGAACAGTTTTTATCCAAGTGCAGTTGCCACTGAATGTTGTCAAATGTAACTGACCGTAGGCCTAATGTAACTGATGAGTGTGTGCATGCGTCATTTTAAAGAATGAATTGCCTTTTAACATTTATTGACATTGTTTGGAACCAACTAGACTACAAAATTTCCGTTGTACTTGTTGCAATGACAATAAAGATTATTCTATTCTATGAAGGGGGGGATCCACTCCCAAGGACGAACAGGCTGGATGGGGGTGGTGCAGGCATTCGCGGCGACGCCTCCCATGATCCTTCCCATGATGGCCGCTCCTTCGTGATGATGTGTTGTTCCAATCGTAGTTCGCAGGGGAGTCACACAGAAGTAGGGGGCACCTGGGAACAATGACACTCCCCGAGGGGGTGGGACAGGAAACCACATGTGAATAGCACTGAACAGACATCAGATGAGCTAAAGAGTAGAATCCCCATCATGTAAGAAGGTTATTTTTCACTTTGTTGTCTTTGTTGTTATTTTTCTGCTTCCATCATGATTCTTTCATTGATATGACCCTACAGCATACCGATAGAAAAATAAAAAGAACATAGGGGATCATGGGGATCATAAGGAGGCATTTCAGAAGTAAAACAAAATAAAAACAAAATAAACCAGGCGGAAAGAAATGACATAAATGCCCCTGATTCCAGAAGAGTTAAGCATCAAACATCGGCACAATCACATTTGTTTTTGTGTGCCGGCTGTACTAAACACTATTATCTAGAAAGAACAATACAGTGTTTGCCATTGGGCTAGGTGCAGAGTCAACAGTTTCGGACCTTAAATGGTTATAAATGCAACTTAAGGATGCGCTCATATTGATAACATTATTTATGTTCCTTTTATGAAAATTATTCCCAATATCTTACTGCTGTGTCAGATTTTAAAAAGCTTGTCATATGACAGAAATAGTTGAACACCGTTTGAAAGCCCAGGATGCAGGATATGACCCATGCAGCTTTTTGTAGTATATTCTTCAAAGGCTCAATGATCCAAGTCAAGCCGGGTGTTTTTTGAAGTATAGCTAACACATTATTTTAAACTTCTTTGATCTGTTTATTGACTCAGATGAACACACCTAAGCATTTCAACAAAAGAGGAGAGTTGGTTAAATTGTAATATACTAATGGATATAAAGTATTCAGTGATTTTATGCATTCAGTAATTACAGAACAGCCTCCTGCTCTTTTAATGCCTGCAACAACCTCTTCATACTGCAATCTGACAAATAATTCATATCACAATTTTCTAGGTCATTATTTTGATTTCTTTTTTACTTCTGTGTACTCATAATCATTAAGTTAATATTAGTTGCTCCTCTGTTTCTGCGTTAAATGTAAACGTAAAGCCACATAGCAATCTTTCCAATTTGCCATTGTCAAAATCAGCGCATGCTAATTATATCACATCCACAACGATATAAAAAATTACAACGATATCCAAAACTCATACCGATATATCGATTTACGATATTATGACCCAGCCCTATGGCACCAAGCGGTAGAAGATTTGAACCACGCTACACAACCATGTGCTGCAAGATGTATTCCCGTGAGATTTGAGATTTCACAAACTTGGGAAATACATCTTGAAAGAGAAAGTGAAGTGTCAACAGACTTAGAAGTTAGCCCAGGATGAGACAATACAGAGGTAACAAGCCATATTAAGTATGAATAGGCTAGATGTTGTCCTACTTTTAGCACCAAGAGAGGAGGGACTTAGAGGTTAACTCCTCCTTCTGGTTTACTCTTAAGAGACCCACGAGCGTGCACCAATGCCTGCATTGGGGTTTAAGGCGGGGCATGCTGGTGTGACGTTGCACCAAACGCAGAAGAAAAACAAATACGACTGAGGACTTTTGATGCAGCAATTGACTGTTTTAGCTGAAATGCTGCTATTACTGCTTTGAAAAGGGAGGATAAGAGACGTTTGTGCTTTTTTCCCGACTGGATTCGGCAACGGTACGGTAGGTGGGTACTAACGGACGTTTCACCCAATTATCTTGAAGTGTTGCTGTAACGGTCCCTCCCTTTCACAAGCAGATTGAACGAGAGCCATCCCAGATTGATAATGTGTACAGCTCAAATCAGAGTGCTATGCATATCAATCTGGCACATGCCAGGCTACCAAATGTGTAGGGCCAATCAGAGCAGCTCACTGAGCAAACATCACTTTGTGGGCTGTTTTTGTTATTTTTGTAGTTTTTAAATATGCGCTGCTGTAAGCGTAAGGCAATCACATTGGCGACCACAACAGAGCAAACTTTTACAGCTGCTCTCTTGTTTGTGTTCAATAACGTGGGAATATATTTAAAACCACAATGAGAGCTGTTTTTGAAAGTTTGCACTTTCTCACTAGCGCTGGTCTGTTCCTCACTGGCCCTTATTGTAGACTCTGACAGAGCAGGCGTTTGTCTCCCTGGTCAGCGTTAGCATGTTTGCCATTTTGCAAACATTGCTAAGTCTCGCTAAACTTTGAGCACTCCAAATCCAACAAATATTTTCAAATCAAATATTGACTTCATATAGAATAACCATTACAGTTCTACAGTTCTAGTCCTGGTTTTAGTGTGTAGTCTTGGTGTAGTCTTCCTTAGAAGAAAAAAATATATAGCGCTTCTTTGGTTCCTCTTTTGGAAAGAATTAAGGGTTGAACTGAAATGTCTACACTGTTATTATTCTGTCCTTTATGCTTTACAGAGTGTTGTAGGTGTGGATGTAGATGTGGTTTATACATTTTAACAAAGTACAGGACCTTCTAATTCTGATCAGTCCACTTAAAGCTTATTTTGATAACCATTGTTCAAACCACACTCACTTTTTGCCCCGTCACACCACTGACAGCCATTTGACAGGGGGGGTGGCTATCTAAATGAGATGTAAATGAGCCCTATTGTCTATCCCAGCAGCAGAGAGAGGTGAGAAGTTCTCGATCTTTAAAGCCAGATTTCTCAGGTTTGAGGATCTATGAGGGCCTACCTTCAAATGGCCACAACTTCTTCAAATATGATCAGATTCCCATGTGTTACACATCATTGGAAAGCTTGGAGACTACACTTTCAGAATCTGATAATAACTCAAAATGCCCAAAATCGACTTGTTCCACTTTTTCCTATGGACTGTCACATAATGGATTCATTACAAACACATTTTACACTATAAAAGTTGTTTACATTTTTTCTCATGCCTCCACAATGCTAATTGTCCAATCAATCAGAATGACTGCCTGATCCTATGGCTAAAACCAGCAGGCAATAACCTGGCTTAAACCGGGAACACACTAGAGCCATTTTTTCCCTATTTTGAGCCCAATTTACCTTAAAGCAAAGGGAAGCAGGCCCGGATCTTCAGGGGTGCAAAAGGGTGCATTGCAACCTCATTTTAAAAACTTTGCACCCTCAGTTTTAGTGGCATCACAATGCATTTTAATGTCAAGTGTGTCTATTTGCACCCCTATGAAACACAAATGCACCCTCAGTCAGTTTGTTCTGGAGCCGGCTCTGAAGGGGAGTTGATAAGCCCTTCTAACTAACAATTATTTGCCGTGGCGCTCTTCAAGAGTGTGCTGTCAGAGTGATCGTGTTATGATTTTGAAATGATTTTTGCATATTTTTTTTATATGAACCAGGCTTTTTTTCAGAGACCCCAGTCCACTGATTTCCTTATGCAGCTTATGCAACTTAACCATGTGGACTCCGCTCACATCCGACATTCCCCGGGCTCATAATGCAGAATCAAACCTGCTCCAGTCTGTGGCGCCTTGGATATCACATGAACGTGTTATTAACCTGTGTCTCACGCAGCAGATACACTACAACTCTATTGTGTCCCAGGCCTTACCTTTGTTTAAAGATTTAGATGAAAGTCTGAATACATCTAAGTCCTAGATGGTAAATTCTAGTTTTAATCAAGAACACTGTAAAGAAAATCAGCCCAGAACTAGGTCGAATGTTAGTCCGTGTGTTGTGAAGTCTTGTAAAATGCCCCAAATGAACAGTTCAATTCAGAGAGCAGCATCTGACAGGAGGAAAAACACAAGATATAGACCAAGCCTAAAAACGCTTCCCCCGGACCATCTGTGCTGTTGTCTTTGCGTGTGTGTTTTTTCTCTCCGCTCCAGGTCCATGGGGGGATTGCACCTAGCTTACATACCTTTCCACTCTCACTCACAGAAAGACTGTCCTCATATTTGCTGGATTTTATGGTATGGAATAATGGGATTAAACCTGTGCTATGTCAGATTTGAGCTCTCATACTTTACAAGCGTCTTATTTTTACAAGTGTCTTATTTATTATTTTACTCTTTAGCTCATGGTTTTTTGATTGATTTTTTTTTTTGTTTGTTTGTTTGACTCACGTGACAGCAATGAGACGACAATGTCTGAGACTGATATTTGATGAAAAGTTATATCAAAAGCCCATCCTCAACTTCTTCATCAATAAGGGCTTGGAACTAAGAGCTTGTTACCATAATGTTCAAAGTGCACAGTGACAGTCACAATAAAAGCATTACCCAAAAATATCTGCATGACATGAGTGCTCTTTAGACTCTGATGGAGCGTGACTTGTCAAAGCCAATTTGTCTTATTTCCCTACCAGAAGGAGACATCATCAGGATAACATATCACAGAGAACAAGCAATGAGCAAAATCTTTGAATGGAGATCCATTATACAAAGTAAAGGCAATTTCAAAAGACAATTTTTGTGCAAGAAATAAGATGTCTGAATGTGAGATTTAAAAAGTCTTCAATTCTTGGAATTGAAGACTTTTTCCTCTTCTCTGGAAACAGCAGGAGACCACTCCCTGAGGTTCTTAGATGGTTCATACGGCTTAAAAGGTCTTAAAAGTCATTACAAAGCATTACATTTGATCCCAGTTTGCATTAAATCTAAATGTTTTTAACTGAATGTCTCTAACTGTATTTACTTCATAAGTTCAGTGAAAACACCAAATGTAAAACACAACTGCAGGTTTTGCTGAAATTTTCTATACATTTTATTTCAATTTTACATACATTTTTGCTCAAAAGCTGCTCATTATGTCCAATGTCTCACAATGTTCACAATATATGCAAATTGGTTACAAGTATTGAAGGAAAAATGCGTAGATCGTGGTATTAAAAATATTGTATTTGGGCATTTGACTATGTACTGCCTGTAGAAATGTTGTTATAGTAGTCTAGTCTACATGGATTAGTCTCTCTAAATCTGGTTTAGACACTATACTTTTGATTTTGGCAATGTTTCTTAGATGGTTAACTGCTGATGTTATTGATGTAATGAGGCTGTTGAAGTCCAGGTCTGAGTCCATGATAACTCCTAGATTTCAAACCTGATTTTTAGGTTTTAGAGAAAGACACACGAGGTGACTGATAACTCTTTCTCTTTGATTCTGTGGACCAAAGACAATGATCTTGGTTTTGTCTGAGTTTAGCTGAAGAAAGTTGTTTTGCATCCACACACTGATCAATTTGATGCAGTGAACCTACAGGCCCATGTTCACCTGAGGTCAGTTACGCAGAAATTATATAGATAGTTTTTTCCATGACAAAGCTTTGACAGAAGAACAAATACATTCCTTTTCTAAAACTCTAAAAGTTTGACTTTAATAAAAGACAAAACAATCAGTGAAATGGTTCATAATTTAACAAACAGACTCAGTATTGATCTGTGTGCTTTTTGTTCGTC